>CAUYLG010037574.1:0-22863 GCA_963573385.1 Cacajao melanocephalus
CCCTTTGTGCCGCACCCAATTTAAGGCTTTTTCCTTGGTAATTTTTTTTATTTCCTTTTTGGGCTTTTTTTTTTTTTTTTTTTTTTTTTTTTGAGACAGGTCTTGCTCTGTCATTCAGGCTAGAATACAGTTACAGTGGTACAATCTCGGTACGCAACAACCTCTCCCTCCCAGGTGCAAGCAATTCTCCTGCCTCAGCCTCCCACGCAGCCGGGATTACAGGCACCCACCACCACATCCAACAAATTTTTGTATTTTTAGTAGAGACAGGGGTTTCATCATGTTGGCCAGGCTGATCTTGAACTGACCTCAAGTGATCCACCTGTCTCGGCCACTCAAAGTCCTGTGATTATAGGTGTGAGCCACCTCACCCAGACAGTCATTGGCTTTCTGTGTGGAGAGCAGCAGGACCTAGACCAAACCCTGGTGTTTCGGTAACAGTAGGACATTTCAACCTTATTTTAAATCAGCTTTTAAAATGCTATTTTCTCATATATCCAATCAATTAATCATCCCTATTAATCAGCTTTCTTGATTAAAACAACTAATCATCTGGAACATGATATTCTTCTTATTCATCGCCTTATACACAGCCCTCAAAGCCAATAATTTACTGTGATTTCCCCACTTACTCTCTTGCATCCAACCTACAGATCTTCCTCATAACTTTTATCCTTGTTTTTACTCACATCTTAAAAGATACTCACACTCCTTATGAAGATGAACAGTTTGACTCTTCAGTTAATGGCCTCGTAGCTCTAATACTTGACTTTCTAAGCTGTAACACACTAGAAGTTTAAGACTCCTGAAACACTAAAGGCTATCAGTCTAGCACTCAGTCAAGCCCTGGAACCCTGATGAGGAATAGCAGATTACCAGTAACGCTAGTCAGAATGACATCCCATAGGGGAGGTGCTTCAAAGACATAGACATCCTAGGAGAAAAATGGAGTCACTCTGAATCTACCTAGAATTTTAGAAGTGAGGGAAGCATAAGAACACATGGAAGCTGTGGACATGATATGCTCCTTCGTCATTCAGATCACTATACCTGCGCATGAGGACCCGGACTTTTGTGCAGTGGAAATATAAGAAGATAGTAACCAGGCAGATTATTCTACCTAAATTCTTAGAGCTACATTCTTTTTCCACAGGAATCATTCTGGCAAATTTAATAAACTTCCTTTCACTTGCCAAATTCTTCATATAATCATCCACAAACTTAATTTTCTTTGGAGTGTACAAGAGGAGGATTTTTTATTTTTTTAAGGGACAGACTCTTGCTCTGTCACCCAAGCTGGAGTGTAGTGGTGCAACTATAGCTCACTGGGGCCTCTATCTCCTGGGCTCAAGCAATCCTCCCACTTCAACTTCCTAAGTAGTCAGAACTGCAGATGCGCACCACTATGCTTAGCTAAATTTTTTATTTTTGTATAGATGGGGTCTTGCTATACTGCTGAGGCTGGTCTTCAGCTCCTGGGCTTAACTGATCCTCCCACCTTGGACCCCTCAAAGTGTAGGAATTAAAGTCATGAGTCACCACTTATGGCCCATGAGGAGGATTTTCAAAAATTAAATAGTCCTTACATTTATCTGGAGCCACTTTAGACTACAAGAAACAAATATAAATGGGCAAGGTGGCTCACACATGTAATCCCAACAATTTAGGAGGCCAAGGCAGAAGAATCACTTAAGCACAAGAGTTTAAGACCATCCTGGGCAACACAGTAAGACTTCATCTCTAAAAAAAATAAACGAAATTAGCTGGGCATGCTGACATGCACCTGTGGTTCAGCTACTAAGGAGGCTGAGATGAAAGGATCACTTGGCCCAAGAGGTTGAAGCTGAAGTGAACTGAGATTGTACCACTACACTCCAGCCTAGGCAACAGAGCAAGACTCTGCCTGAAAAGAAACAAATATGTATTAAGGTTGCCTGAAATGACAGGTTAATACTGCAAGAACATACCTAGAAGTTAAGAGGAAAATGCCTCAACAGGCCTAAAAACCACATGCTTCTTCAGAAGTCAGGGCAGCTCCCAAATCAATTTTCCAGGTGTTCAATGAGATGGTTCTCCACCTTAATGCTCCACTATTCTGAGGTTTCAACGCTTCTCTCACCCTAACTCTATTTCTCCTGCCACTACCAATTAACTGCTTCTCCTCTCTATTTCACATGTTTACACATTCTAGTACCTTGAGACACATGCTTATGGAGCCTCTCTTGGTGTTTCCAACACAGTACCTTTAAGAGACTTCTCACTGAGATGCAAAACGCCCACAGAGGCTTTTCTGGCTCAGGTGCCAATTTCTGATACTACTATCTGAAGCCAAGTATTAAGGTCCTGACTCAAAACTGGAGACTGACTCATTAGGGAATGTTCACAAAGCAGCAAGAATAAAGCAATTCCTCTGAGTAATTGATGAGGGTGGATGATTAACTGACCAACATCTCCAAAAGCCAATCTAGCCTTAAAAGGGAGTCCTTGTTATCCCAGTGTTCATTATTGAAGTCCTCTGTTACGAGAATTCACAGAAAAGCAGAAATTCTGCAAACAAAAAAACAATCGTTGGTGAACTGAGCTTTCAAAAAACTATCCCCAATTACCACTAACTTTTATCCCCACCCATCAAAATCCTTTGTCAGTCTTTCATTGATGGTCACACAGTCTAACAATTCAATCAAATACAAATCTAGAGCCAAGTGAAAACTTAAAATCTGCCGAAGATGAAAAAAGTGACAAAGTTGACAGAAAACACTAAAGAAATTCTAGAATGTGAGGCAAAACCATTGATAAATAAGGATAGAGAAGAAGTTTATGAGGTTAGTAAATGAAAAGAAAAATCAACAAGGACAATAACATGCTATGTGCCTCAAGAATAATTACTTGAGGCCAGGCACAGTGGGGCTCATGCCTATAATCCCAGCACTTTGGGAGGCTGAGGCAGAGAGATCACTTGAGATCAGAAGTTTGGGACCAGTCTGGCCAACAAAGTGAATGTGCATGTCTACTAAAAATACAAAAATTAGCCAGGTGTGGTGGAGCACACCTGTAATCCCAGGTACTCGGAAAGCTGAGGCAGGAGAATAGCTTGAACCCGGAGGCAGAGGTTGCAATGAACTGAGACTATGCCACTGCACTCCAACCTGGGGGACACAGCAAGACTCTGTCTAAAAAAAAAAACAAAAACAAAAACAAAAACGTAATTGTTTGATCATAAGAGACTGAAAGAGGATACATAATAAAGCCCATAAACAATTTGCAAAAAATGAGACCAGGCACAGTGGCTCATGACTATAATCCCAGCACTTTGGGAGGCCAAGGCTGGCAGATCACATGAGGCCAGGAGTTCAAGACCAGCCTGGGAAACACGGTAAAACCCCGTCCCAATTAAAAATACAAAAAAATAAAATTAGCCAGGCATGGTGGTGTGTGCCTGTAGTCCGAGCTACTTGGGAAGCTGAGGCAGGAGAATCCTTTGAACCCAGGAGGCGGAGGTTGCAGTGAGCTGAGATTGTACCACTGTACTCCAGCCTGGGCGACAGAGCAAGACTCTGTGAAAAAGGAAAGGAAAAAAAAGAAAGGGGGGCGGGGAGGGGAGAGGGGAAAAAAAGAAAAAAAATTTTTTGTAAAAATGCTCTTCGTATGCTGGGCACACCTGTAATGCCAACACTTTGGGAGGCCGAGGCAGGCAGATTACCTGAGGTTGAGAGTTCAAGACCAACCTGACCAACATGGAGAAACCCCATCTCTACTAAAAATACAAAAATTGGCCAGGTATGGTGGTGCATGCCTGTAATCCCAGCTACTCAGGAAGCTGAGGCAGGAGAATCGCTTGAACCTGGGAAGCAGAGATTGCGGTGGGCTGAGACAGCGCCACTGCACTCCAACCTGGGCAACAAGAGCGACACTCTGTCTCAAAAAAAAAAAAAAAGGAAAAAAAAATGCTCTTCGTTATGGCTGTATTATAACCTAAAAGACGTCCAATCATGTTATTATTACAACTTAGTATGGAAATGTCCACCAAAAACAATCAACACTTGTTATCATCTTTGTTCATTCTAAAAATAAGTACATATTTTCAATTATAATTTTTTTAAATAAAATAAGGTTACTTTCAGATTGTGATCTCATTTTTAACATGAAGTCCCAGTTCCACCCACTTCCTTAAACGTAGTCTTTGCCAGTACTAGCTTTCCCTGCTGCAATTCCAAAGCAAGACTGTTCATGCTCCTGAACACAGTGCCCACAGTCTATGTCATGTTCAACTCCAAACTTTACATTGGGGGTGCCAGAGGGCAGAGGGCAGGGGAAGTGTGGCCAGAAGAGAATGGAGGAGGAAAAGGAGGTAGTCTCAGGCTGGTCAGGTTTCTGATTCAGAACTTACAAGGTAGCTGCTATCACTTACGAGAAACTCTGAGAGGAAATGTTTTTCTGTCACTTTTTAAATTATTATTGCGTACAATTTACAACCCAAGAGAAATACTAGTTCAAAAAGAAAGATTTGCTGCTGATTTCTAAATTCTGTGAAGAAAAGTGAATCATTCTCTCAAAAAGTGGGATCCTTATTCCCCTTGACCCCAGGAAGGTATGAAAGAAAGCCCACAAGCAAGAAGGCAGAGAGGACCTCTGACTACCCAGCCTAAAGGCTGCATGGATACACTAAAACTTCACAGTTCACCAGAATTGTCTGTTACCAGTGTTTTGATATAAAATTTCAGGAACTAAATACAACGTATTCAATTCCTAATTTTACTAGCCTCACCATCATTCTCCTCTGTTAGCAATGAAATGTGATGAAACCAATCTCTGAAAACTATCTAAAGGTTTCTCGCTACTGCAAAGTATCATTAATAGTTACTCCAGCCTCTCAACAGAACAAAACCTCCTTTACCTTGATGTTGTAAAGTAGACAGAAGAAGTAACACAAGTTCTTAGGTAACTATGAGCTGTTACACTCAAGGTGACACTCAATGCTGTGTTCAATACAAAGCCAAGTTTTACAGCTTTTGCTGCATTATTCTTAAAATACGAATATCATTTATTTTACTAATACATAAATTTTACGAATTATATCATAGAGTAATACTCCAAAAAATAAGTATTTTTATAATCTTGAGAGAATTTTTTCATATCAGATGTTAACAGACAACTGAAAAACTACTTGGTTCACTGATATTGGGATGTACAAAGTCAAAAATTAAGCCAAGTGCAGTGGCTCACACCTGTACCCCAGCACTTTGGGAGGCTGAGACAGCAGACTGCTTGAGGTCAGAAGTTCAAGACCAGCCTGGCCAATATGGTGAAACCCGTCTCTACTAAAAATACAAAAATTAGCTGGGCGTGGTGGTGCATTCCTGTAATCCCAGCTACTTGTGAGGCTGAGGCAGGAGAATTGCTTGACCTTGGGAGGCAAGGTTGCAGAGAGCCAAGAGCCAATGCAGGCCAGCCTGGGTGACAGAGCAAGGCTCTGTCTTTAAAAAATAATAATATGATGTTTCAATTTAATTTACGATTTTTGCATACAAACAACTGTGAATTCACCAACGCAATTACTGCCTGATTTCTAACTTCTTTGGTAAGCCAACACTCACCCAACCATCTCAAAAAGAAAATTCATTATGTTAAGAGGTAGCAAAATTATTGTGGAAGGCTATTTACATGTATAAGAAAACAAATCATTTAAAGAAAACAAAAAAAAGCTTGTTTATAAGGCATAAGAATTATTAGTGACCTTAACCCTCAACTCACATTAACAATCAACCCATTACTTCCTTTTTTTTTTTTTTTCCCCTCCTTTTTCCCAATAGTAAGAAATGAAGCCAGAGATAATGGCAGGGGCCTGTTCCCACAGCACCTTCTGCGTCATACAAAGAAATCCCACTTTTAAGTGGGGCAGAAATATAATCAACTATATAGTGAAAATTAAAGATTCAACAGGTGATTGAGATTTAAAAGCAAAATTTAAAAATCTTATGTCATGCTGGGGGAAAATCATTAAACTTCAGGGAGCTATTTATATAAGGCTTGCCAATTTACCACAGTTCACTTTGTGTCTGTACTCACACAGGGGACCTTTCAGGAGCTTTGCCAATTATCACTTCTCTCATTTGTAAATCCTAAAATTCTCACCTCAAGCATCAGTTGTCCCTTATTTCTATAAAAATATCTTTCACAGAAGCAAGCAATAGTAAAATCTACTTTCAAGGCTTTGGTGCTTTATACAACATTATGAAATACCACACTTTAGTCAAATGGGCTACATCTACTTGATTCCTGTCTTGCTGTTTATGAGGTTTCTCACAAACACACAAACTAAAATCTAAACTCGTTCTCCATTTCAATAAGCAAGAATCAACATAGAGGGTCTTAAACACAGCAAGAGCACACAAGAGTCTTACCCTTGTTATAATAAAGTTACCCTGAGTCAATATTCCAGTCTACAAGTTCTTCACCTTTATCACCTGCAGCCATGTACTGAGTTACTGGTTTTCAATCACACTGAAAGTTTTTTGGCCAGGCACTGTGGCTCCCGCCTGTAATCCCAGCACTCTGGGAGCCTGAGGCAGGAAGATCGCTTGAGCCCAGGAGTTCCAGACCAGCCTGGGCAACATACCAAAACACCATCTCTACAAAAAAAAAACCAAAAATTAGCTGGGCATGGTGATGCACGCCTGTAATCCCAGCTACTCAGGAGGCTGAGGTGGGAGGAATGTGTGAGCTGGAAGGCAGAGGTTGCAGTGAGCCAACATCGTGGTGCCACTGCACTCCAAACTGGGAAACAGAGTGAGATATTGTCTCAAAAAAAAAAAAAAGAAAAGAAAAGTAGAAGAAAAAAGAAACAGTATTTCAAGCATAAAACAGTGCTTGAACATTAAAATATTAGAATAACTGTATTTCAAATAAATTACATGCAATTTAGGTATTTGTACCCTTCAAATCTCCTGTTGGAATGTAATCCCCAGTTTTGGAGGTGGAGCCTGGTCAGAGGTGTTTGGATCACAGGACGGATCCCTCAAGAATGGCTTAGCATTGTTCCCTTGGTGACAAGTGAGTTCGCATGAGATCTGATTGTTTAAAAGTATCTGGCACCTCCTCCCGCTCTCTCTTGCTCCAGCTCTTGCCAGGCAACCCATCTGACCACCTGCTCTCCCTTTGCCTTCACCATGATTGTAAAGTTCCTGCAGCCTCACCAGAAGCAGATGCTGGAGCCACGTTTGTAAAGCCTGCAGAACTGCGACCCAATTAAACCTCTTTTGTTAATAAATCACCTAGCCTCAAGTACTCCTTATAGCAATGCAAGAACTGCCTAATACAAGGTAGAAACAGAAACAACTAGCATTTTATACCAATTACAATGTAGCAGATATGCATCTACTTGCTTTACATATAATAATCTTGATACTCCCATACCTCTATAAGATAAATACTATCATTATCTCCATTTTATAGGAAAACTGGGGTACAGAAAGGCTAAGTAACTTGTCAAGGTTCAGAGAGCCACTGTGGTAGAGGGAAAATCTGTACCCAGACAGTCAATGCACGGGGTTTGGGTTCTCACCCACTAAGTTCTATGCATCTCCACTTTCAAATGTCCTCAAATTTTTCAATAATGACATTCCTTTACCATTATAATATTTATAAAAGCCATGATGCAATCCTATAAATCCAGTCACATTCAGACTTCCAGTTTACAATCTTGCTGCTCCATCCCTCTACAAGTAATTTCTCTGGTCCTCTCAGTCAATTTTAAAACAATTATTTATTAGATTAACTGCGTTAAGTGTTTGGAGGGTAAAAAGTCATTAACATATTAAGAGTCCACAAAGAAGATCAAATTTTTTTGCTACATTTAACTGTAGTTTATGAAGTAAACTACATTAAAGTTAAGCACTGGGTAATTCGGGCATTCCAAGAAAGTCTCAGAATGCATCCTCTGTATTTAATTTTACTCTTCATGCCAAAGGACAGCTGTACTGATTTACAGACCAATGAAATCACTCTCTGGGGGTGGTAATGCCTAAAAAGTCCTACAAGCAATTCTGATGCACGGCCAGTTTTGAGATCACTGGTTTTACACTGGCATCATCCTCTATTTCTAACTAAAATGACAATATTTCAACTGCATAATTCATTTCACAAACACAATTAATTAGTCAATCATGCCAAACACTATTCTACTTATTGATTTCAATATGGAGAATGCTGGCTATGTATACTCTAGTAGTTTCTCTTCCAAGTCTACCCTAGAAAGACATTTATACATGTCCTAGGAGAATCACACAAAGATGTTTGTCACATTGCTGTATGCAACAGCAAGAAATGAAGAACCATCCAACTGTTAGATGAACTATGGTACATTCATAACATACAGCATTTGAAAAGGATGCAGAAGATCCACATGTATTGATAAAGATATCTAAAACCTAACTCTTACTAAAAAGAAAAGTAGCTTGCAGAATACACACATATACTACTATTGTTATAGATATTTCAAAGGTACATATATATGTATATATACATGTAAAATAAAGTTGAAGGATATATTCTTAAATAACTAGAAAACGGCTGGGTGCAGTGGCTCATGCCTGTAATCCCAGCATTTTGGGAGTATGAGGTGGGCAGATTACTTGAAGTCAGGAATTCAAGACCAGCCTGGCCAACATGGCGAAACCCTGTCTCTACTAAAAATACAAAAATTAGCCAGGTGTGGTGGCACACACCTGGAATCCCAACTACTCAGGAGGATTAGGAAGGAGAATCACTTGAACCCAGAAGGCAGAGGTTGTGGTGAGCTGAGATCACCCCACTGCTCTCTAGCATGGAAGACAGAGTAAGACTCTGTCTCAAAAATAAAAATAAAAATAAACTATAAAATGATTTTCCTTACTTATGATCAGAAAGATTTATCTTTATTTCCACTTTAATTTTTTACAGATATTATTTGTATAATTAAAATATATTTTTTAAGTAATCTTGTCTTACCAAAGGACGCCCATTTAAAACATACGCCTTTTGTGGTTACATGGCTCTCAAATGGGCACTACACAAAAAGACTGCCATCACACCATTATAAATAGCCTCCAATGCTAATTTTCACTTTTAAATAAAATTCACACTTTAATCAAAGTCAAAGCAATGTTCTGTTGGGATTCTGAGAGTGTTATATTGAAGGAAAAAAAAAAGAACAACTAAATTCTTCTCACACTATTCTATCATTTAAAAAGGGAAGTCTAATGAAGTTGTACAATTGGCATTCTAAAGAGACCAGCCTTAAAAACTTAGTCTGTCCCTTCTAATTCCACCCATAGCAGGATCTTACAACATAACAAAAATGCCAAAATAAATCAGTGTAACTTTAAAAAAAAATTATAAAAACATATTAAGCAGACCAAAAAATATCAAGTTTCTACTGCGAAATGGGTGGAGCATGCTTATAGAAGTCACTTACTGGTATTAGAAACAGAGGATCGCATGCTAAAAATGTGGGATTAAAAACTCTAAGTCTGTAAGTAGATCCATCCTCCTCCCAGATGCTTTTCTCCTGGACCATGCAGAGAAGGAAGACACGTGCTAAAGAAGCTGAAGCTGAAGCCAAATGTCTAGACAAGAGGTAAGTACAAAATCTCTCAAGAACAAAGCTTTTAGAAACTCTAAGTTTTCCTTTTATTAAAAAATAACTTCCTTCCAGTCACATCATTATTTAATAACAAAATCACTCTCAATGTATACTTAAATATAAAGGCATACCTCCAGAACATTCCAGGTTCAATTCCAGATCACCTCAATAAAGAAAGTCACACAAATTTTTTGGTTTCTCAGTGCATATAAAAGCTATGTTTACATGATACCATAGACTACTAAATGTACGACAGCACTCTCGGAAGCTGAGGCAGGAGGCTCTCTTGAGCCCAGGAGTTCAAGGCCAGTGTGAGCAACATAGGAAAACCCGTATCTACCATTAAAGTGATAATAAAAATATAAATTATTTACACTAAGAACTAAAACATGCAGATACATATAATTGTTTTTTTAAGAGACAAGGTCTCACTTTGTTGCCCAAGCCGGTCTCAAACTCCTAGGCTCAAGCAATCTGCCCCTCATGGCCTCCCACGGTGCTGGGATTATAGGTGTGAGCCACATGCCCAGCAAACATAATTTTTTTTTTAAAGAAAATCTGTTGTTTATTGTTGCCACCTTCATCAATGATCTCAACTGTGGAATCTTCTGGATAACTTGCTGTAAGGTTCTACATCAGCACTCGCTGCTTCATATTGTACTTTTATGTTATAAAGACAGGTTCCTTTCTTTTTTTTTGGAGACAGAATGTCGCTCTTGTTGCTCAGGCTGGAGTGCAATGGTGCGATCTCGGCTTACTGCAACTTCGACCTCCGGTGTTCAAGCGACTCTCCCGCCTCGGCCTTCCAAGTAGCTGGCATTACAGTCATGCGCCACCACACCTGGCTAATTTTGTATTTTCAGTAGAGACAGGGTTTCACCATGTTGGTCAGGCTAGTCTCAAAATCCTGACTTCAGGTGATCCACCCACCTCGGCCTCAGAAAGTGCTGAGATGACAGACATGACCCACCACCCCCAGCCAAAGACAGGTTCCTTTCTTAAGCCTCAGGAACCAACCTCTTTGGCTGAACCAGCTTCAAACTTTTCTTCTGTCCCTTCCTTATCTCTTCTCAGCCTTCACAAAATTGGTAAATTAGGGCCTTAGTCTGGATTAGGTTTTGGCTTAAGGCAATGTTGAGGCTGGTCGTTGTTTTATCTAGATTACCCAAGCTTTCTCCCTATCAGCAATAAGATTGTTTTGCTTTCTTACCATCTGTGTGTTCACTGGAGTAACACTTTTAATTTCCTTCAAGAATTTTTCCCTCGCATTCATACTTGGCTAATTGTTTGGCATAAGAGGTCTGGTCTAGCTTTCCTCCTCCTCAGCGTTTGACATGCCTTCTTCATATGCATAATCATTTCTAACTTTTAATTTAAAGTGAGAGATACGTAAATCTTCCTTTCTCTTAAACACTCACAGAACATTGTAGCATTATTAATTAGCTTAATTTCAATACTGCTGTATCTCAGGAAGTAGGAAGGCCAAAGAGGATGGAGACAGAGAACAGCTCAGTGGAGCAGTCACAACACACACAGCATGTATCAACTAAGCTCACTGTCTTATATGAGCACAGTTCTTGGAACCCCAAAACAATTACCATATTAACATCAAAGATCACTCATCACAGCTCACCATAATCACAAATGTAGCGGAAAGTTCTGAAATATTTCAACAATTACCAAACTAACACAGAGACACAGGCTCTTAGGGGAAAAAATGGCATAAACAGACTTGCAAGATGTAGAGTTGCCACAAAACTTCAATTTGTATGAAAAAATATATATATATGCATAGACAACATAGTGCAAGCCGTTTCTACAAAAAAAAAAATTAGCCAGGCATGGTGGCTCACACCTGTGGTCCGGTCCCAGCTAGCATCTGGGAAGCAGAGGTAGGAGAATCACTTGAGCCCAGGAGGCAGAGTTTGCAGTGAGTGGAGATCATGCCACTGCACTCAAGTGTGGGCGACAGGCACCTACCACCACACTCAGTTGATTTTTCTACTTTTATAGACACAGGGTTTTACCATGTTGGTTGGGCTGGCCTCAAAGTCCTGTCTTCAGGTTATCTACCCAGCTTGGCCTCCCAAAGTGCTGGGATCATAGGCATTAGCCACTCAAAAACAAAAACTACAATATTAGAGAAGTGCCACAAAATGAGGTACAGGCCGGGCCACATTCGTAAGTCCACCATTTTGGGAGGCTGAGGTGGAAGGATCATTTGAGGTCAGGAGTTCAAGACCAGGTTGGGCAACACAGGCAGACTCTGTCTCGGCAAATACAAAATTTAGCCAGGTGTGGTGGCACACATCTATAGTCCCAGCTATAAAGTTTAGGATGATTTTGCCAAATAAAGAAATGAGGCCTGAGCCCACTCTAAACAGAAAAATGGCACATGCAAAGCTACAGAGAACCTATCATGTGCTCCATCTGAGTGGTTTTGGTGGCTGGCAGGACTTAAGTCGGTACTGATAAGAAATGAAGCCAGAGATAATGACAGGGGCCTGTTCCCCAGGGCACCTTTGGGGCCATACTAAGAAATCCCACTTTTAAGTAAGGCAGAAATAAAATAAGGTATGCATGTAGCTGCCAACATATTTTCACTCATTTAAAGTGTCCAACTTTTTCCTTATTCTAAAGCCTAACTGTCTGACATTTAGACTAAGACTGTTTTTCTTTAAAAACAGAGGGACAGCTGGGTACAGTGGCTCACATCTGTAATCCTAGCACCTTGTGAGGCTGAGGCGAGTGGATCACTTGAGATCAGGAGTTAAAGACCACCCTAACCAACATGATGAAACCCTATCTCTACAAAAATTACAAAAAATTAGCCAGGCATGGTGGCGCACACCTGTAATCCCAGCTACTCAGGAGGCTGAGGCACAAGAATTGCTTGAACCCAGGAGGCAGAGGTTGCAACAAGCCAAGTTTATGCCACTGCACTCCAAATAAAATAAAGGCAGAGGAAATAAAAAATGTATAGAAAGTGAAGTGAGAGGATAAATTAACAGTATGGAATATAAAAAAAAGTATTTGTAGTTGTGGTAGCATTCCATTTCTCAAGTTAGGGATTAACTATTTTATTATTCTTTATCCTTAGAATTTTATGTAATAAATACATTAAAAATTTTCACAATTTTCAAATATTTTAACCAGAAGAACAACTGAAAGATGTTCCAAGGCAAAACAGAATGCTGTTTATCCCAAAATTACTGCCGAGTAGTTGCCTCTTAGTTTTTCCATTGCTCTCCCATGTTTCTTTCCATATTTCCTTCTCTGAAATACAGATGAACCTCAGCCACCAACGCTTCAAGGAATCAATGATTTTGTTTTTTTTGTTTGTTTTTTTTTTTTTAAAGACAGAGTCTCGTTCTTTTGCCAGGTGCCAGGCTGGAGTGCAGTGGCACAATCTTGGCTCACTGCAACCTCCACCTCCCAGCTTCAAACCTCTTGCCTCAGCCTCCCGAGTAGCTGGGACTACAGGCATGCGCCACCACGCCCAGCTAATTTTTTTGCATTTTAGTAGAGACAAAGTTTCACTATGTTGACCAAGATGGTCTTGATCTCTTGACCTCATGATCCACCAGCCTAGGCCTCCCAAAGTGCTGGGATTACAGGCGTGAGCCACTGTGCCCGGCCAGAATCAATGATTCTTGACAATCATATGTTCATGAGAGTTGAAAGATTACCTGTCTTAACTTTATTTAAGCAATCTTAGATGGAAATATTCATGTCTGATCAAAAAGTAAACCGGGCCTGGCGTGATGGCTCACACCTGTAATCCAGCACTTTGGGAGGCCGAGGGGGGCAGATCACCTGAGGTCAGGAGTTCAAGACCAGCCTGGCCAACATGGCGAAATCCCATCTCTACTAAAAAAAATAAAAATTAGCAGAATGTGGAGGTACATGGCTGTAATTCCAGCTACTCAGGAGGGTGAGACAAGAGAAGTGCTTGAATCCAGGAGGCAGAAGTTGCAGTGAGCCATGCCACTGCACTCCAGCCTGGACAACAGAGTAAGATTCTGTTTAAAAAAAAAAAAAAAGGAGACTGAGCATAATATAAAACATCTTGACTAACTCCAGGCTTTTCCTTATTGGCAATACTCAGATATTCTCAGGCCTCTGAAACGCACCTGAAGATCTGCTGCTACTGCACCAATGGTCCCAGATTGGGATGGTGCTTTTCGCTTGCTATTGTTTTTCTGTTTTATTCCTTACTGACAGACTATTGCCTTATGTTGCCATCTGTGTACCATCTAATTGGCTGATTTGATCCTGTTGAGAAAACTATAAATGATTGTTTCCCACACTGTACATGAAGTTTTCCTTAAATCATCTATGGCATTTGAATGTTTATGAGTTCTACATTAGGCTCTTATAAAGATAGTTCTACTCCTGCTCTCTCTTTCAAGGATCCCATTGCCACATTACATCTGCTTCTGTTTGAGCATCTCCTTGATTCTTTCCCAAGTGATTAGCTCTACAACTGTAGCTTGAAAGTAAAACATAAGACTATGCCAGGCTCAGCCACGCGTGGTGGCTCACACCTGCAATCCCAGCACACTGGGAGGCTGAGGGAGGCAGATTACCTGAGGTCAGGAGTTCAAGACCAGCGTGGCCAACATGGCAAAACCCCATCTCTACTTAAAAATAGAAAAATTAGCTGGGCCTGGTGGTAGGCGCCTGTAATCCCAGCTTCTCAAGAGGCTGAGACAAGATAATTGCTTGAATCCAGGAGGTGGAGGTTGCAGTGAGCTGAGATAGAGTCACTGCACTTCAGCCTAGGCAACAAGAGCAAAACTCTGTCTCAGAAAAAAAAAAAGTATGCCAGCCTCCTTTATAGGATGGTGGCAACAGGAGCTCTTGCTTGGTATTATGCCGACAACTACTACCCTAGAATCTAGGAAGATATTAGATATCTTCATCTTTACAAAAGCACTATTAGGTAGATATAAATATCTTTTACTTTTTTTTTTTTTTTTTTTTTTTTTTGAGACAGAGTCTTGCTACCTCGGTTTCAAGTGATTCTCATGCCCAACCTCCTCAGTAACTGGGACTACAGGCACTCGCCACCACACTCAGCTCATTTTTTGTATTTTTAGTAGAGATGAGGCCTCACCATGTGTGCTGGGCTGGTCTCAAATTCCTGACCTCAGGTGATCTACCCACCTTGGCCTCTCAAAGGGTTGGGATCACAGGTATAAGCCACCATGCCAGGCCCCATTTCCATTTTAGAGGTAAGTAAAGGAGGTGAAACCCTAAAAGGTAAGACGATATGTCTAATGTTACCCAGCTAAATAAGCAACAGACTTAGAACTTGTTCCCAGGTCTTTCACTAAAAGTCAATGCTTTGAATATGTACAGTTCTGTCTCCATTGAACTGACCTAATCTCTTAGAAATCCAAATTCCTGAGGCAAGAAAAGCATTATCCCAGTTTATCTTTCCCAGCCAGGCTACACTATCCACAAGGATGCTGTGAACTGCCTGCACCAGGGTCAGGGTACACACCTAATCCAATCCCCTCAGGGTGATACAACATACAACACAGCCAAATCCCAAAGGGCTGCCAGTGAGCATCTCTAGTCTATACCTGTACCCATGTTCCCCTAGCTCCTGACAAACAGAAGGGTTAGGAGAATGCCTAGAATAATCAGACCCAATCCCAAAGTTCGATGAATGGAAACGGAAAAAAAAAAAGTTCCACAGTTTGGACGAAAGCTTTTTTATCCAGTTTCACACACCCCCTGCAAATGTATTTTCCAGTTCTACTCATTACTCAAAATGTTGTACTCAAAATGTTAGGTATCTATCGTTTACCCGCACTGTATTTAGCAAGCTATGAATCCAGTAAAATTTTGTCAAGTTCTTTAAACAATCTCATCAGAGGTTCTGGTGAAAAAAAATTCACAGAGAAATGTTTCTTCCATTAAAGGCTACCATCCCTTGTGAGGTTTAATACAAAGGGAAAGCTATGCCTGAATCTTAGTCTTTTTTTTTTTTTTCTGAGATGGAGTCTCTGTCACCCAGTCTGGAGTGCTGTGGCTCAATCTCAGCTCACTGCAACCTGCACCTCCTAGGTTCAACCAATTCTCCTGCCTTAGCCTCTCAAGTAGCTGGGATTATAGGCACCCACCATCACAGTTAGCTAATTTTTTATATTTTTAGTATAGACATGATTTTACCATCATGGCCAGATCCGCCCACCTCAGCCTCCCAAAGTACTGGGATTGCAGGTGTGAGCCACGACACCTGACCCTTAGTCCTTTTTTAATCCTGTTTTTCTATGGTTGATGCCCAGAATCTTCCCTAATAATATGTCTTTTAGCAAATATTGGTTTTCTTTAAAAAATATAAAATAGGCCAGGTGTGGTAGCTCACGCTTGTAATTCCAGCACTTTTGGAGGCTGAGGCAGGCAGATCACAGGAGGTCAGGAGTTCCAGACCAACACGGCCAACATAGCAAAACCCCATCACTACTAAAAACAAAAAAAATTAGCTGGGGTGTGGTGGCACGCTCCTGTAGCCCCAGCTACTCGGGAGGCTGAGGCAAGAGAATCACTTGAACCCAGGAGACAGAGGTTGCGGTGAGCCGAAATTATGCCACTTCACCCCAGTCTAGGTAACAGAGAAAGACTCTGTCACAAAAAATAAAAATTAAAATAAAAAAATATATATATATGTTTGTTAAACTCTGCTGTTTAATAATCTTAATCCTTCCTTTAGACCTACATAGTACAGTAGCCACCAGCCACGTTTAGCTACTGAGATGTGCTTAGTACAAAAACTGAATGAAAATGTTTTATTAATATTTAATATTTACATATTTATATATTGTTTTAATATTTTAATAAGTTTATTTTACATATAACAGTTACAAATTCATATAAATGTATTATATATATTTTGATGTATATACATATTTATGTTATTTTAATATATTTTAATAGGTTTATATGTTATATGTAACAGTTATAAATTCATATAAATTTATATATTATATATAAATATTTGGTGTAAAATATTTAACATTTCATGCTAATGACATGAATAAGACTATCTTGGATGTGTTAAATTAAATGTATTATTAAATTATATACACATACAATGAAGTATTATTCAGCCATTAAAAGGAATGAAGGATGACACATGTTACAAGATGGATGGACCTTGAAAACATTATGCTAAGTAAAGTATTGTTTAACTCTGCTTACATGTGGTAGCAAGAATCAGCAAATTTCATAGAGGCAAAAGGTAGAATAGTAATTACCGGGGTCTAGGAAGGGAAAATGTGGAGTTGCTGTTTAATGGGCACAGAATTTGTATGAAATAAAGAAAACTTTCTAGAAAGAGTGGTCACGGTTACAAACAATATAAATGTACTTAATGCAACTAAACTGCACACTTTAAAAATGTGGTTAAGAGGATTTACGTGGCATACATTTTATCATAATTTATTTTATTTTTATTTTATTATTATTTTTTCTTTTTTTTGAGATGGAGTTTCACTCTTGTTGCCCAGGCTGGAGCACAATGGCGTGATCTCAGCTCACTGCAACCTCCACCTCCCAGGTTCAAGTGATTCTCCTGCCTCAGCCTCCCAAGTAGCTGGGATTACAGGCATGCGCCACAACACCCAGCAATTTTTTTACTTTTAGTAGAGACGGGGTTTCACCATGTCGGTCAGGCTGGTTTCAAACTCTTGACCTCAGGTGATCCACCCGCCTCGGCCTCCCAAAGTGCTGGGATTACAGGTGTGAGCCAACGCTCCTGGCCTTTACCACAATTTAAAAGCACACTGTGGCTCACACAATATTTCTCTTGGATAGCACTAGAAACACAGGGTTCAGGCTCCACAGTGAAAGATACTGAGGATTAAGAATGGCTGCAAAAGTCACCTCAAATTCTTAGTATACAGAATATAAACTAAAAACAAGCTGTTACAAACAGCAAACCAACTGTCAATCAAAGACCCTGAGTTTTACATGGTATTCAATAAATACACTGAATGAAGGGACACAGAACTGTAGTCCATAAACCACAGTAGTCACAAGTGCTAGAAACATAGGTACAATGCAGATATCACATTTTCACTGTACACTGTACTTAATGTTACCTTATTGAATATTTGCATATTTTTCAAAATACACTGGCTTTCCCTGATACGGTGGCTATCTGACCCCTCGGATTTGTCAACACCCTACAGCCCACCACCTTGGTTGTTCGCTCCTATAAAAGATAAGGTACACCATTTACCGTTACAGACAGAAGGTGTGTGCTACAATCACCGAAAGGCCTTCAAAGATTATCACAGTCTGGCAAGTACTCTTCCCCAAACCTACAAAGCTCTATCAAGCTTTAACAATTAATAAAATCTTTGTTACAACAATTACTTTTGTTTTATTTTCATTTTTAATTAAGCTGTAATTATTTATTTATTTATTCATTTATTCATTTAGAGACAGAGTCTCACTCTGTCACCCAGGCTGGAGTGCAGTGGTGCCATCGCGGATCACTGCAACCTCCACCTCCCGGGTTCAAGCAATTCTCCTGCCTCAGCCTCCCGAGTAGCTGGGATTACAGACATGCGCCACTACGCCCAGCTAACTTTTGTGTTTTTAGTAGAGATAGGGTTTTATGATGTTGGCCAGGCTGGTCTTGAACCCCTGATCTCGTGATCCACCCGCCTCAGCCTCCCAGAGTGCTGGGATCACAGGCGTGAGCCACTGCGCCTGGCCTGTAATTTTTATATACAGTAAAATTCATCTTTTTCGTGTTCAGTTGTGTAAGTTTTGACAGTTGTGTAACCACTACCACAACCAAACAATTCCCCATTGCCATACTACAGTCAACATCTCTCCCACCTCTACCTCCTGGCAACTACTGATGTGTTCCCTAGAGTCTGTATGTGATTGAGCGCAGTTTCTTTCACTTAACATAATGCATTTAGATGCAACCACCTGCTGAATGTATTAGTAGTTTTGTTTTGTTTTAATTACTGATGAGTAGTATTCAATTGTTATGGCTATATCAGAGTTTGTTTATCCATTCACCAATTAGGGAAATTTGCAGTCCACATTTTTTATTAACTGTTAAAAAAAATGCTGCTACAAGCAGTTACATATAGGTTTTTTTCTGAACCTAAGTTTCTGTTTCACATAGGTAAATACCCAGGATTAGATCGTATGTTGTCTGACTCTAAGAAACTCCTGCACTGAAATATGACTGCTTGAACCCAGGAGTCTGAGACCAGCCTGGGCAATATGCAAGACCCTGTCTCTTAGAAAAAAGAAAAGCAAACAAAATTTTCAAATAAAAAGGCCCCATAGGACAACATGGCTCAGATTATACTGCAACCCTCTGCCTAAAAAAGGTCACCCCCATCCCTCCTCAGCTGACGCCTCACATTAGCAGTAGGAGACAGGAAAGGCACAGGGCCCACTCCAACAGAGCCCACCTCCCTCTGTAAGGAGGCTTTCACGCAGCCCTGCCTGAATCACACTGCTAGCAAGAGAGCCTGTGACAGCAGTCTTTCCAAGGGAGACAATGGAGCAATGCCTCATACTTTGTTCGACTCAGCACAGAGTAAATCCAGTTAGCCATCATCATCCAAACCCTTTCCTACATCTCACTTTCACCACCACGAACATGATCTACCTTCCAACAACCCCCGTCCATGCGCACTGAAAGGTTAAGATCTATGTCTCCAGAAGGGCTACTCCTTGCCCTAACAGGACTGGCTGCCCAGCTGGCACTCCTCCTCCTGCTGGAACTGAGAGTTAGAGCTTCTGTTTCTCTACAGTCCTGTGTTCTGCATGGCCTGGATGGAAGTGGGGCCACACAGTCTCACCATCCCAAACTGAACACTGGCAAGTTATCTTCCCTAAACCTGCAAAGCTCTATCAAGCTTTAAAAGTTAACAAAATCTTTGCTATGTCAACTACTTTTGCTTTCATTTGTTGTTATGAGTAGAGTCAGGTGGGAGAGCCTGATACTTCTAAGGGTTTACCTTAATGCTTCTTTTTGATATTCTTCTCATTTTTTAAGGCCTACCAAAATTAATCTGAACCTAAAAAGACACTAAAGCTGACACATATATTTCTAGCTAAGGAAAATTGGCACACTGTGATTATCCTAAAGGGAAACATTAAGAAATGAAATATATTCATTTTTTAATCTGTTATACCACAAACACTGGAGAGATATAAAGGTCCCATCACCTGACATGAAGCATAACTCATTTTGACACAATCTTTAGAATGTAATGGAATAAAGCCCAGCACCATGGCTCACGTCTGTAATGCCAGCACTTTGGGAGGCTACGGCAGGCGGATCACCTGAGGTCAGGACTTTGAGACCAGCCTGGTCAATACGGTGAAATACCCTCTCTACCAAAAAATACAAAAATTATCCAGGCGTGGTGGCAGGCGCCTGTCATCCCAGCTACTTGGGAGGCTGAGGCTGGAGAATCACTTGAACCTGGGAGGCAGAGGTTGCAGCGAGCCAAGACAGCGCCAGTGCACTCCAGCCTGGGCAAGAGAGAGCGAGAGAGACTCTGTCTCAAAACAAAAAAATTATATATATATATGGAATAAGAACACTATGTGCACATTGGAAACCTAAGTGCGACTTGTATAGTTATACATCTGACATCATGGCTGGGATATACTCATATTTCAACACAAACACAAATGTGACTATAACATAAAACTGATTTTCTGCAATGACTTATGGAAACAAAAGGATAGCCACAGAAGAAATGTACTGTAACATTTTCATTTGTACTGTAACCATCTTCAAGTCCAAAATACAACTAACAGAAATAAATGCATATCTAAGCGTCATGTCAGTATAAAATGAAAAATGACCCGAGTAAAAAATAATTAACATTTAATTATGGGTGGCATTAAATCCACAAGTGAGATTTATGGAAACAAAAGAGAGGAGCTCTTCCCATGTTTCTGTATGAAAATTAATTCATATTACTAAAAGAAAGTCAAGGAAGGTATGGCTGATATCCATCACGGCTGCATTATGCACTGGGAAAAAAAAAAAACCCCACCAGAAAACTTCGATTTGAATCTTCACTCCTTAGTATCTCTGATCCCTTAAATCAAGTCTCATTTTTCATAAACCTCTTTCTTCATCTATAAAATCATGTCAAAGTAGTAACTTGATTCATCCAGTTTAACAATTACATAGTAAAAAACAAAACACACGAATATCTGGCAGAGGGTAAAACTAAGTATATGAAAAGTTAGCGAAAACGTTTGGAACAAATTTTCACCAAATGATAAAGGGCAGTTACAACCTGTTCACTGTTTTGGATCTTTTGTTAACAGGTGAAAAAAAAAGTATTTTGAGAAAAATAAGTAGAGTTGACGACAACAGTTTTCATTACAACCTGAAAACATGAAATTTGCAATGGTATACTTTGCTGTACTCCAAACCCAAGAAAACATCCACATCAAAATCACAAGTGAGGACAATGTTAACTTGTTTATTTTATCTCAATGGCACTGCTAATGTAGCACAAGACCAAGAGTCAATTGGACCCATTGTTCAATCCTGCTGAATGTTAACAAGGAGTTAACTGTGGCTGAGAAACTAGTTTCATCATCCTGTTTTGGCTCACAGTCCATGAGTCAAAAACAATAAACCAAAAGCTCTAACAACCCAGATTGCCTATCCAGGTCATTCACCAGACTTGGCACTTAATGACTTTTAGCTGGTTCCAAAAGTTGATTCTAACATCACAGGATAAAGATTTATGACCAATGAACATATTCAAATCCTAAAGCAGACCTTGAGGTACAATGGCAGCATTGTTGCGGTAAGTACAGTACATACCATTTGGAAGCCAGATGCATGTCGATTTGAAACTAGTAACTGTATTTATAAATAAGTCTCAGGCCATAAACCACAGAAAGTGCACAGCAGTGCCGCCTTAAATCCTTTTTGGACCAAGGCAGGATATGCGTGTATGCATACTAAAGTAAACAGAGTTAGCTGTCTTGCCCAAACACTTGGCCTGATTTTGTCTTAACTCTTCATTTCCCGTTAGATAAGCATCCCAAGCCTTAGTTAGATGACTAAAAGAAACACTGACAAACTGGAAAAACAAAATATTTGCTTCATCTTTTCATTTTAGTATCACGACTACAGAAATCTTGAGACAGATGACATACAGACAATCCACTGTGAGCACCAGAGGGCTGCCCTGGCCCCGGGTTACAATCACTCATTGACATATGCTTCCTACAGATGCCCTCAGACTAGGCACATCCTCCTCACTAAAGACTAAAAGCCTTCTTCGTCTTAGTCAAAAAGTATACAGCTTTAAAACCAAACTATTACACTGCTAAAGGGGATCGTGACCTAACTGAATGATATAAAATATCCTCTAGACTAGACTCTAGAAGCATCTAGAACCACAGCAATAAAAAACTATTATTCAAAATACTCTAGGTCAAGTTCATGTTTTCATAGATTGCCATGTTCTCTGTGATTTCTAAAATCTTGGAGAGAACAGAGGGTAATTACTTAACAAAAATCCTGTTGCCAGCCGGGCGCAGTGGCTCATGCCTGTAATCCCATCACTTTTGGAGTCTGAAGTGGGCAGATCACTTGAGGCAAGGAGCTCGAGGCCAGCCTGACCCACACAGTGAAACCCGTCTCTACAAAAAATACAAAACTAGTCAGGTGCAGTGGTGGGCAGCTGTAATCCCAGCTATTGGGGAGGCTGAGGCAGGAGAATCGCTTAAATCCAAGAGGTGGAGGTTGAAGTGAGCCAAGAATGTACCACTGCACTCCAGTCTGGGTGATATAGTGAGACCCTGTCACATACAAAAAATTCTGATGCCTACTAGGTTATTATAACAGTATACAAAAGACCAAACAAAAGAATATGTAGTTTATTTTAGAGAAACAACTTTATTTAAAGGCATGTGAGATAAATCTATGTTTGCTTTCTCATTCCAGTGTTACTTTTATTCTTCTGTATAATTTGGGGGAGAGTCAGTGCTGAATTACCCAACAGGAAGAAGATGAAGCACACCGCTGGGAAGGAAAATACTCTTTCTCTACCCTCTTAGATTCAGTGGCTGGGGTCCCTGAATCTAACTGATAGATAAAAGATTAACAAGGCGGGGGGGGGGGGGGGGGGGGGGACGTTTGAATAAACATGCAAAGGGAAAACAAAAATAAAAAAACAGTTTTTTTAAAAGGAAAGGGGTTTATTAAATTT
>CAUYLG010037576.1:0-38979 GCA_963573385.1 Cacajao melanocephalus
CTGCTTTGCCATCATGTTCTCTGAACGGGGCACTGCCTCCTAGGCTATGTTAAATACATACAAACATGATAATTATAACTAACAACAACCAAACATTGGTATGGTTATTAATGATAATAAATGCAATATTAATTAATAATATTGATGATGAAGAGGAGGATGGTCAATTTATTGAGTGCTTGTATCAGGCCAAATACCATATTAGTGAATACTAAGCTATTGCTTCTAGGAGAAATACAGGTTTTGGTTCCTGTGAGCTTTTGGCCACAATATTTTTGTCAACTGATCAATACATAACTTGCTGTATGTGTGTCTCTCTTTAAAGACACCTTATTTAATACATACTGTCAATTCATTCACATGGAACTCACAGCCAACAGCACTCTCACTCAGGCCTCAATGAAGCTTGGCTAATACATATTTTCTCTGTGAGACACACTGAAGACCTCTTGCAATTAGGAACCTAAGATGGCACTTCAGCACCAAGTTTGGGGGCCGTTTTAAACAGCACAATTCTCAGCATAAAAGCACACACACACAAAATGTGAAAAACGTGACAGTAAATAGACCATAGAAGAACCTTTGTTGTGGTATTACAGCTGATACAAGAAGGCAGAGTAGTATCACTTCATTTAGCCTTAGCTGAAAACCTCTGAGACTCATTTTTTTCACTGTTCTGTTCATATCTATGAATGACTGTGAAAGTGCTATGAGTTTAGATTTTGCGGCTACATATAAATTTTAGCAAGTAGGCAAATTCACGAATATAGAATTTGTGAATAATGATGATTGACTATATATACTTACACTCATGTAGAATGTTTATCTTGAGAGTGACAGCATATCTTGGGAGCAGTTTGAATAAGAAATCAAGGGACATCTACAAAGCAATATGTTGGGAATTTCAAAAGGAAGGGGATAAAAATTGAGCTAAGAGTTCAGAATGAGGGGAAAGGACTAAACTCTCACATGAAATAGAAAGGAGAGAATAAGAAAAAGAAATGTTTTAGTTCTATTCCTGATTTAAAAGCTATAGACAAAGGAAATATATGTATATATACATACATACATGTATATAAATTAGAAATGTAGAACGTATAAATTATTCAGTAAGCTGGCATAAAGTGTGATTTTCAGAATCAGAGGGACAGTGGATTAGATGATATTGATGGCCTTTCTCTTAACTGAGAGTCATGGAACGTGAGTATTTAAAGATACTCTTTGAGAGATGATAGGCACCATTTTGACAGACCTTAACATCATTATGCTAAGAAGTTTAAACTACACTATAAACTATGTAAAATCCTATCTCTTAGAGGTTACAGAATAGTCATAGATCATGGCATGAGGATGGTGATGGCTTTTGAAAGACCACTTTATGGGAAATATGCAAAATGAATTCAGAGGAGAAACCCTGCGGTTCGATTTCAGGAACTATTGCAAGAGCTCGGGCTCAAGCTCATCAAATCAGAAATCTGGTAGTGGCATTTGTCGGGATAAAGTGAAGAAAATAATGGATGTGGGGAGCACTGCAAAGGAAAAGTTATAGAACCAGAGATGGACTACCATGATGGCATAAGGGAGACAAAGAATTTAGATAACCACATTGTAAGCACAGGAGATGAAAAATTATATCATTAGAGAAAATCTGCAGAGAGAGAGAGAGTGGGGATTCTTAATGAGAAAGCAGAGAAAGGAGATGATAAATGTAGAGTTAGAGATGTAGAGTTGGAGATGGTGGGATATGAAGATTGTTTGGCCAGGATAGAGGTCTATTGTATCTCATCTCAATAAAAGAGAGTGGGAATTGTGAGAGGCATTAGGATTCCTGGGAAAATAATATGGAAAGAAGAGGGATCATAAGCTGAGTTATATGTATGTGTATGTATATATGAATATGTCTATTAAAATATTTATTGAGTTCCTCCTATGTGTCAAGCAACATTCCAGACACTGTGCATTCATTAGTGAATAATGTAGACACAATACCTGCCCACATGTGATTCACATCATGGTGTTTTCATAGTTTTGTAGCTGTCCAGTTATTCAATAAATTAATTATAATATTCACACATATGTATACATATACCTACACAGAAATATTCTTAGATAAGTAGTTGTTTTAAATGTTTTTTTAACAACTGAGTTCTGCACATAATATATGTCACAGACATACTGTACTCAAGAGCATTTTGTATTTTCCAAGATGCTAGTGTTGTAACCGAGTTAGTTATAGAGAAAGCGCCACACTCTGAGATGAATCAGGAGTCCTTTATTGCCGGCAACCAAGAGATGGCTAATGCTCAAAATTCTCTCGGCCGCGAGGAAGGGGCTTGATCCCTTTTTATACCTTGCTTAAGATAGGGGAGGGGGAGTCTAGCTGAAGTGGAATTTTTACAGAAGCAGAATAAGCAGGTTAAGGGAAGTGGCTGTGGGCCAGGGTATTTCCGTACAATCACCAAAAAGGGAGGTTGTCACAATAGCAGGTGGGCTTGCCAACCAGGATGCTGTTACATTGGTTACAGATACTGAGAACAGCATGACCCAAACCTCAACAGTTCAAGGCTCTGAGTACAGTGTGACCCAGTAATATACCTGAGGGGGCCGTGGCAGGGAGGGAGAAGCTAAGATGGAGCTTATCAGGCTCAGAGCTAAGATGCAATCAGTTAGGCTAGCACACTAGCTATATTAGTTAACATTAATTTCTAAAACTGAGAAATCTCAAAATCTCACTAACTTAACACAAAGAAGCCAATTTATTCTTCACATAAAACCCTCTCTGGTGTTTCTGATCTTCATTTTGGGAATGCTTTCCATGTAGTCTCTCAGAGAATAAGATGGATGGTAATTCCGTTGTTACCCAATCAGATTTCCAGTGTTACCGTGGGCATTGATATTCAACAGGCAAATGGGAAAAGAGAAGAAGAACCAGGGTGTGGGACTGTTTTGTGTGGATCGAGCCTGGAATTCATGCATTCCTACATTCCTTTGTCTAAAACAGCTACATGATGCCAATATGACTGTAAAAGATCCTAGGTTATATGGTTCAACTGTGTGCCCCGGAGAAGAGGGAAATTGGTTTGATGACATCTGGCTAGTATCTACTGCACGCACTAATTTTAAAAAAATGCTTTTATATCCTTTGTCCTTATTTGTTTCTGCTTCATTTCAAACCTGATTCAGATTTCTTGTTTCCTCTATTTTTGTTCCCTAACATCTTTCAAAGAAGTCGTGGATAGTCTCACAAATGAGTCCCCTTAAATGTACATTGATTGTCCATATGTTTTATGTTGACCAAGTAAAAATACCCCAAATCCGACATGAAAACTTCCCCTAGTGTTGTTTACCTGTTTACTCTTATACATTTGTTTTTTCTCATGGCAGAGTACAGGATACTGAAATTTAAGTTATGACTCAGTTCTCCTACCTGTGTGGAAGATGGTAATACCGGTCAGCAGGTGATGGGGCTGGTCTCAACTCAAGGGTGACTGTGCTAGGATACCCAGGATGTGCTGGACTTACTATTGGTCATCAGCCTATGCAGTGTGCCCTTGTCAGCTTAGGTAGGAGGCAGCCCCAATATCCCCAACATCTCAGCTTAGAATTAAACACGAGAAGACAAGAGGGCTGGAGATATCCCAGGAAAAATTTAATTTGATGGCGTTTTCTTTAATTAAGAAAAGGGGACTTAGAAATATTTATGCTGACTGGGTGTGGCAGCTCATGCCTCTAATCCCAGCACTTTGGGAAGCTTAAGCGAGTGGATCACCTGAGGTCAGGAATTCGAGACCAGCATGGCCAACGTGGCAAAATCTCATCTCTAATAAAAATACAGAATTAATTGGGAGTGGTGGTACACACCAGTAATCCCAGCTACTTGGGAAGCTAAGGCAGGAGAATCGCTTGAACCTGGGAAGCGAAGGTTGCAGTGAGCTGAGATCTTGCTACTGCATTCCAGTCTGGGTAACAGAGTGAGACTCCATCTTAATAAAAAAAGAAGTATTTATGCTACAACTCATGAAAAAGTTGAATCATAAAGTTAACTTTCTTTTCAAAATGTTTAAAAATATGTTTTACAGATTAAAGAAACAGAAGGCTCAATAATGTAGTAATGAATTTAGGATTTTCTCAAGTAACCACAAAGAATTTCATGCAGTCATTTAAATGGGAATAAAGTTTCGTTTTTTCCATGTACTCTAGGTATAACTCGGAAAGTTAGTTAATCAGCGTTCTGAGAATTCAAAATTTCTTGAAGCATACAAAGGCTTATCTCTTTCTCCTCTTTTTAAAATTACTTTAAACTCTGGGGGATATGAATCTGTCAGTAATTAGGAATTAGTCAGAAAAAGGCCTCTTATTCATAATGAACCTCTGTGAAAAGTCTCTATTGATGAAGTAAAAAAACACTCTGGAAAATTGGGATAAAAGTTACATATTTTGATTGGGTGAAAATTGAAGTTTTCTTCAGGTGTCACAGTAATAAATAGTCGGGCCAAGAATATAACCTAAATTTATACTTTAAGTCACATGACCAAACACAAACTAATAATTCTGTTGAGTAAAAATTAAAAATAAAGCACAGGGCTGAGGGTAGATGCACTGTAATCCTGCTTCTGCCTTGATTCTTCCTCAATTCTCCTTTAGCAAATTTTGTGATGACTGAAATATGCATAATAGTGTGTGAAAGGTCAGGGCTACTTGAGCTGTGTTAAAAAGATCCATCTTTAGCACCAGACATTCCTAATCTTAATGCTTCCTCTAATTTCATATTCAAGATATGAGGTATTTTAGACTATAGAAATGATAATGCATAAAATAGCTAGTATTTTTAAAGGTAGTATTTATATAGCACTTTCAATGTGCTAGACAATGCTCTATGCATGTTATATGTATATTAACTCATTGATAGCTCACCATCACTGCAAGAAGTGAGCATATCATTACTGTCTCCATTTTACAGATGAAGCACTTTAAACACACCTTGTTTAAGTGACTTACCTGAGCCCACACAGCTTGTAAGAGCAACACTGTTGAACCTAAGCAGTCTGGCTCCAGTCTACACTCAACCACTCAACCATCCTTACACGCTGACCTTAGGAAACTGTCTGCATGTCTTCATGTAAGGGCTTCTCTCCTAGATGCCTGATTTTTTTCCAAACAATCATTTAAAAAGGTTCACAGCAATCATTCATTATCAGCATGCTTTTTTTTTTTTTTTTTAGCTAGCACATTTAATCTAAGGGGCATTTTTTAATGTTATCTGTGCCACTCTAAAGGAAGATACTGAACTGGAGTTCCTTTAGGGGAGCGGTGAGGATCACTTTAGATTCTCTGTATGTGCATGTAATTACAAATTAGCTAATTGTGACAGACAGCAGCTGATATGAGATGTTAAATACAAAAATGAAGATGGCTGTATTAGTGGGTTCTCACCCTGGTAATAAAGACATACTTGAGGCTGGGTAATTTATAAAGGAAAGAGCTTTAATTGATTCACAGTTCCACATGGCTAGGGAAGCCTCACAATCATAGTGGAAGAGCAAGGGACGTCTTACATGGCACAGCCCTGGCAAGAGAGCTTGTGTAAGGGAACTCCCATTTATAAAACCATCAGATCTTGTGAGGCTTATTCACCACCAGTATGGGGAAAACTGCCCTCATTATTCAGTTATCTCTACCTGGTCCCACCCTTGACATGTGGGGATGATTACAATTCAGGGTAAGATTTGGGTGGGGATACAGCTAATTGCAACAGTGTTGTGACAGCAGCTGATATAAGATATTAAATATAAAACTGTAGAACTCTAGGAAGATGGAAGATATAGTGGAAGCATAGGTTTTGATCCATTACTCCTATGACTTCTTTAAAACAGTATTTTAAAAATGAAATTTTCTTTCTCTTAATTTGCTGAGTTATATTGTCTGCAAGTCTATTCATAATATTGATAACAAAAGAGAAAAGTTCTATGATAGGCTAGTTACTTGTTGCAGTCAAGAATATTGATTTCCTAATAAACTTGAAAAAAATATTTTAATTCTTCCTGGTGAGTAGAATGTTTATACAGAAAAAAATGATAATAGAATATATTTGAGTAATCATTGAAAATTGTGAACACCATTTGTTTATTAAGTTAAATTGTACGGTTGAGTTTAATTTTATGTGGATTAATTAGGCATTTCTTTTCAGGTACATGACAGATGGAGGACTTAACCTATACACTAGAAGTCTGAACCGAATACCAGACACAGCAATTTCCCGAGATGTCATCCAGAGAGGAGTTCATGATGTGACAGTGGATGCAGACAGGTAATGCCATCAGCACATATGATGGGGAGGAGGGCATGAAGCAATTTCATAACTAAGACCATAAGAGAAAACTCCTGTTAAACAGTATAAACCAAAGGACTTTTTATTTTGGGAGATAATTATTTAGGGATATTTTTTAAACTAGGGTGATTTTCTTTATAAGACCCTTTTAGCTCTGTAATACTGAAAATAAGTGTGTGGCTAGGGAGATTTTTTTTTTTTAATTTCAGGTTACATAGTTGCAAATGTTAATATCTGTAAAAGAAAATTATAAACATATAAACATTTTTCTTATTAGAAAGAAACTCTGGTTAATAAATTTCATTCAATTCAGATATCCTCAGATTTACCTGGAAGCTAATTATATAAAGATGAAAACATATTTCAAATCGTCTAGTATAATAAGCTTGATGCTTTTTTTTTGAAGGTGTTGTAAACATAGAAGAACTCTTACTTTAGGCTTATTTTTACTTCTTTGATGCCTCAAATTTTTTAAAGATATGTATGTGTGTTATGAACTAATTATTTTGCTAGAAAATGCTCTGCTGATTTTATCGAATCATCACTGTTTAAGAACATTGCTTTGGTAAGATAACGTTGTAATATATGTTTTGGACCTGATTTTGCTCCCTCTTCACTCAGAATTTTGACTTTGTTGAGCAGGAAGGGATTGCATATTTCCAGAATTATTATATCTAAATACCTAGAGTAGTTATTTAATTCAGCATTTATGAGAAAGGCAAAAGGTTAAGACGCGATATACTCACATTCTGAAATAGGAACTGTGTACAATTGATTGTGTATTTTTGTACAACCAACCTCAAAGGCTTGACACCCAGTAAATTCTAATATTAGTCTTCAGTTTCTCCTTACCCACAGGCTGTTGATACCCTAATTCATAATGTTAGAACTGTCTCAGCTCCCACCCTGTATGTATCCTACTCTCCTAGCCTATGTACTCATGTATGTGTATGTGAAGAATCTACCCTGTGTAATGTAAGTCCATGAGTGCAGAATTTTTGTCATATTCGTTGAGTTTTAACAAATGTTTGCGGAGTGAATGAACACATTAATGAATATAGGCTTGAACAAATTAATGAATAATTTTATGAACAATTAGTGAACAAATTAATGAATAATTGAGCTATATAGTCACACAGGCTGGCAATCACATCTAATTAACTAGAGAGGCAAATGAGGCCCAGAAAGAACCAAGGTACTACAAGGATATTATGAAAGAGAAAAGTGAGTTATGTGAAAAATAGGAAACAGTGGTAAGAGGGAAAGAATCTCAAAATGTGGGTCACATTTTGAAACTAATGACCAATTATTCTATTATTGTTAGCTGAAAGTGGAAAACATTATGGGAGGGAAGATCTGCTAGTGTTTGGTAAAGGAGGTTGTGATGGCAGAACCAAAAAATGAACACAAGGTGACTTCCGTTTGCAGACAGTGCAATAATCAACTCTCCTTGCTCCATCAAGGGCCCCAGACTGGGCACTGGCTGAGGAACTCAGAACAACAGAAAGACCTAGATATGTATCTAATAAATTAGGACCTGTGAAAACAGTGCCTCTTAAAGTATTGTACGTGAACCAGCAGCAGCAGCAGCAGCAGCCCCAGCAGCCGTTGAAACTTGATAGAGAGACAGATTCTCAACTCCATCCAAGTCTTACTGAAATAGAGTATCTGAAGGTAAGGCCTGGTAATCTGAGTTTTAACCAGCCTTCTAGTTGATTCTTACGTACATTAAATTCAAGCATCACTATATTAAATTGAACAAATAGATGCCAGGCCTACAAACACGTGAACACCTAGCATAAATATTTAAACATTAAAAATGACATTTCAAAGTTCATATTTACTTTATTAGCTGTGTTCTCTCAAGAGAATGAGAATATTGAAATGTTAGAATACACTGATGGCACAAATTTTTAAATTACATCAGATAGTGACTTGTTATACCTGAAATAAATTGGTTCAGTTTGGTAGATGCAGTTTTTGAGGATTATATAAATGATTTTTTAAAGAATTATATAATTTTAGAAATAGGAAAACCACTTGAGCTTCTTGTATAAATTAAACTGCAATAAGGTCATAGTATAAATCCTCCTATTAGCAGAGAAAGAAGGTTGTTTTTTTTTTTTTTTAATTACAGATAAGTCTGAAGGTCTTTTAAAAATCTTATATTCAGGAAGTGACTTGGGATATATGTCGTCTTAAAATGCATGGTTTTAAATGTTGTAGTTATGTGACTCTTTCAGTTAATTTAAAATCCTTCTACGGAACATTCTTTCACAAAACTTTCTAAAATCTATTACCATTTTAAGTAGAATAGCAAGAACAGATATAAGGTATTACCTTTTTGTTCATGTTTACACAAGAAAAAGAAAATTACTTTTTCTTTATTTTTGAGATCATATAAAAATATTTTTTCTATCTATTTGCCTTAAGCTTTTAATCCCAGCACCTTAAATTTGACTTAGTAGGAATTAGAAGACAATTGCAGAAAATGCCAATTGGGGAAATTTTATTCTGCTAAAAACTATATCCATACAACATAGCAAATCACTTTTTAAAGGCCAAAAAGTATTTCATAGCATTTCTTTCTGATCATTTTCAAAACGTATCTTCTCTCTGCTCCTGCAGCATGTTGTTGATTTTTCTGTTATACAGTCACATAATTACATGTTTACATGTCTATTTCACTCATAGAACATGAAACCTTAAATTTAGAATAATATCTAATTCATCTTTAAATCACCAGTAGATAGGATACTGTAGGAACTCAATAAGAATGTCAGATAAATTGTGTAAATAACCACATCATAACTGATAGAAATGTGAGTTTAAAAAGAAAACAATTACACATGTCAAAAAAAATTTTTATACCATTTTTTGAAAGACTTTTCAGGTGTCATATAGTTTGGACTTTTCTAGTGTTTCTTATACCATGAGACAATAGTAGATACTCTAAGACAAAAATCAGCTTTCTGGGGTTATATACATTTGATGAAAACTGAATATCATATCTGTTCTTAAAGAGTCATGATGGATATTAACATATCAAAGGTACAGAGGAGTCCTGAGGTTCAAAGTAAAATCTGCTTAATTTTATTTAATTCAGTGCTCCATGAGTGTTTTTGTCACGGATTCCCTCACTTTTTTCCCTTTTGAGAACAATTAACTTATTTCTGTAGCATTTTAAGAAGTGCTGATTTAGTTGAATGACTTCACTTGGCCAATATAATAACAGAAACTCGGCAAAACTGATTTACCCAGGATCATGTAGCTAATAGTACAAGGATTCAGGTCTTTTACTTCCTATTCTGTGGTTCCCAGATACTTTTGTCAAAGGTATTTTAAATAATATGAAACAGTGATTGATTCATTGTAGTAAATGGTTAAATGATAAGGCTTGCAATAGTTCACTAATAAGAAAGCTAAAAAAGCCATTTTTTTCTAAAAGCTGTGTAAGTGCAAAAGCAAAGAGCCATAGCACAATGGCAACCAGCCAGCTAGCTAGGATACCAATGGACTTGAATTGTTTGTATTGTTATGGTGACGGCTATAGCTTTCCCCTTTGATCAACTTCTGGTGAAAATGTGATAGACAATAGAGAACAACTGAATTCCTCTTACCAGCGCATTAAAAATGGCCCTAAAAGAAAAAGGAGGATTTTCAGCAGCCATCTGTAGTGTATTTTAAATATTTTGTTGCTTAAAGATATTACAGTTCATTTACTTTCCATATCAATCCAACATCAACCCCATTTCTTTATTTACTTGACTAAAAAAAGATTACAGAATGGATATAATCCTTGCAGATTTGTTGGAGACGCTCCAGCAACTTCACAGATACATTTATAGCAGACAGTTAAATATGTGGGTTTTATACATTGTGTTAGACTGTGTTCAAATGATATATTTTGGGGGACTGGAGGATGATGGTCGTTTTGACCTTTGTTAACTCCTATTATTGTTCTTAGTGTAGCTTCTCTGTTAACAATCACAAATATTTGATAAACAAATATATGATTACTTCCTAAGTGCCTGTCATCATAATAGCGTCTTAAGTGAAAATAAAACAAAACAATACAGGTGAAAGGTCCTGAGTTAATGGTAAGAGAGAGTAATATAAACAAAGTAAACTTATAATAGATTTCTATACAAAGTACCTTAGAAGCACCAAAGAGAAACAGTTACTCCTACCTGAGAGTATAAAGGAAAGACTTCAAAAAGTGGTAGCACTTAAGCAGGGGCTTAAAGAAAGCCTATAACTTTTTGACACCCAGCCTGGGAGAAATCAGAAGGAATGTGGGGAGTGAGAGCATAAAGGCATAGCAGAGTTTGGTGTGAGGAATCTGTAATGGGATTCTGAAGTGCCCTGGGAATGTGGACAAGGAGACAAGGGACAAAGGACCCGGGGGCCATACTAGGATGTTTGGACTAGGTGATAAGGAGCTATTTTACTAAGTTCAATTAGTTTTATTTCATTTCATAGCAAGAGCACATGGTATAAAAATTGTATTTTAAAAGGAACTCTCTTAGAGCAATGTAAGAATATTGAAAAGGGCTGAGATAAAGACAGGTAGAGTGCTTCGAACGTGATTAAAATTAACTAGATGAGACCTAACTAATGAATGGTAGTGGGGAAGGGAGCTGGGACACCATCTATTTCTAAAGGAATTTGGGTATATATAATACTTCTTGGCTGTCATAACTAAATACCACAGACTGAGTGGCTTAAATAATAGACATTTAGTTTTTCACAGTTCTGGAGGCTAGAAGTTCATGATCAAGGTGTCAGCAAATGTGTTTTTTGATGAGAACTTTTCCTGGCTTGCAGAGAGTGATTTTCATGCTGTATCCTCACATGGCCTTTCCTCTGTGCTCCTGGAGAAATCTGTCATCTATCTATCTATCTATCATCTATCTATCTATCTATCATCTATCTATCTATCTATCTATCTATCTATCTATCTATCTATCGAGAGGTTTCTGGTGTCTCTTTATCTTATAAGGGCACCGGTGCTATTAGATTAGGATTCCAACCTATGAATTAGTTTAACCTGAATTACTTCTGTAAAAATCCTATTTCAAAATACAGTCCTGTTGCGGGTTAACCCTTCATATAAATTTGGGGGTGGAGACACAATTCAATTTATAACCCTGTGCAACTCCCAGGTGATTATATCCTTGGGGATATAAGGACAGGCACTATATATGTGCTGGATTAAAGTATGAGTATGTATAATCTAGAGCTTGTGTACAATTGTATACAAAATTAGCTTGTATACAAGCTCTAGATTATATATATGCATATTTATATTATAAATCGCTGCCTTTGGAAATGCATAAATGGGGAAAAGAGAGCCAAGGATTGCCAAACCATTTGGTTTTTTTTTTCAAGTGAAGCCAAGAATCTGGACTCTTATGGGAAGTTTCCCAATTTTTAAATATTAGAACTCTCCTAACAGATACATAACATCAATAAATACAGTTAAAGACAAAAAACTTTCTTTAGTGGCAGAAAATCTAGAAATTTGCAGACATATTTATATAAAGCAGGAGACAGTGAAGATTGCACTCATGGTCCTGTAACTGTCCTAGTTCCTTGAAGTTTCTCACAGAGATAGAGCTGCTGATGATACCACCTGTGCAGAGTGAAAATGCTGCCAGTCCTGAGAAGCCTGCCCAGCAGGTGAGTTAACTGTAGCAAAAACTATTCGAGCTCTTTTTGGAGATTTTAATGCAAGACAGAATCAATCTGAGGTCAGCTTCTCAGCCATAGCATCACTCAGTGGAGCTGGCCTCCTGCCTGCCTGAGGCCTATTATGGCAGTAATGAATTAAATTTAGTTTAAACCACTCTGACTTTGCACTGTGCAAACTAGGAACACATTTGTATCTCAGATGTAGAGTAAGAAAACAAGCCCTGAGAATGAATTCTTAGCATTGAAAAAGTGAGTAAAGGAAGAACAACCATTGAAGAGACAGAGAAGTCAGCTTTAACACAAAGATCAAGAGACAACTAGTGCTAACTGATATTTTTTGAAACTGAGAGAAGAGGAAATATGCAATAGTGTCCAATTCCTTGGGTAAGTGATTTTTTGCAACTGGTTTCTTATACGTGACTTTATCAAAGTTAGTTTCAATGAAATACTGAAGGAGCGTGCTAGGTTATAAAAAAACGAAGAAGTTAGGAGGTTGAAACAATGAAAAGAGTCCTTGAGGAAAGTTGCAGTAAAGATAAAAAGAGAGATCAGATAGAAGTCAACACAAAGGACAGCATGAAGATTGTTGCCAATCTGCTCTGTTTTTTGGGGGTAGGAGAAAGGAATTTGATCTGGTACAGAGAGTGAATTCCTAGACAAAGTAAGATGATAAGTCTTAAGGAAGATAGAAGAATCTGGAAAAAAAAATATAGGTCTACTATAGACTTAACATTTATCTCCTTTCCAAAATTCATATGTTAAAACCTAGTCCCTCTTGTGATGATATTTGGACGTAAGGTCTTTGGGAAGTGATTAGGTCACAAGAGTGTAGCTCTCATGAATGCTGTTAGTGCCCTTAGAAAAGAAGCCACCATCAAGGAATCCTTAGCCTCTTCTGCATGTGAGGTTACAGCAAAAAGTCAGCTGTCTATGAGCCAGTACTTGGGCCCTCTTCAGACACAAATCTGCTGACACCTTGATAAAGGCTTCTGAAAACATTACCTTGAAGTCCGTGAACATGTTTAATGAAAGGAAGGGAATCAAAGAGGTTTGATTAGAGGGTTTTTGCCACAAAAATAAATTAATTAATAATAAATTTCACATTTGAGAGGTAGAGATTTACTGGGTGGTTGAACAAATTGCAAGCTATTACGTGGGTTACTGAAGTAGAATGATCATAGAAGTCAAAATTAGGTTACATAGATGATTCATACAGGTAGCTATTCAGTTAATATGATGGCAAAATGTGTTTCAAAGGAGAGAAAGGCAAAGCTCCAGATAATATATTATATTGAATGTTAACAAAATTCCACAGCCTGTAGTAACAAAGATGCCTTTACCAGCCACATTTTGGATTGACTGTCACGTTGTTATCTAAACTATATTCCTGAATATAGAGATTACTAATTTAAATTATAACTAATCAATATAACATTTTTACTGATTTTATGTATAGTCATGCTCCTTTGAAAGTATAAAAGCATAATACATCATAGAAATTATTTTTGTATTGTACTACTAGCTGATGGATTGGCTTGATTTGTGTAACTATAATCCAGAGGCTGAAATCACAACTGATGACAGAGTTTCCAAAAGGTATTAACGATTGTCTTGATTTTATATGACTCTGAGATTGCCATTGTAACTCATCATATATTGAAGGAAGCCTAAGTTCAAATCTAAATGCATAGTTAATACAAAATATCTAAGTCTGCAATTGTTAGCAATGTGCAAAAAATTACATTGCATGGCAAAGGGCATCATGCCAGTTCTCATAAAATCATGGGGGCATCAGTTTATAAGTGTGGGAGACCTTTACTATTTCTAAGCCTTTTCCAACTAGGAAAAGTAAAGCCAACAGAGATTTCTCCTAAGCCACAAAACAAATGTCTCATGGATCAGAGTCATGATGCTTGTCACTAGTTTGTGTAAACTAATAACTCATTTTATCCATGTTGATTTGTTCCAGTACAATCACAGAATCAGTATATTCCCATGTCTTAACTATTTCCTTCATTAGCTAACTGGCTTTCCATAGTAATTAAAAGCAAACACAATAAAGATTAACAGGCTGAGATGGAAAGAGACAAAGTAAATATAATTACTTCATTTTATAATCAGATGGCCTGTCTTTTCTGCACACATTTCTTTACTCTAAGTAGGGAGAAACCAATGCAAAACATTAGGGAAGTGGAAAAAGTGTTATTGATGCCCTCTCAAATTATCTTTGCCATTCTGATCATGATTGCAAGAATATGAACTGGTTCTGGACTTCTTTCCAAATCTTAAAATTAACTGTGCCCATTGTGAATAACCTCAGAGGCTTCCAGTATTTTTTTTTATAATGCCCCTTAGAGAATTAATTAATACCATACCTACATGTTGAGAACCTACTGTCTGCCAATCACTGTGCTCAATCCTGGGCTTTTTACTCAAGGGTCTTATATTAGAAGGGCATTAGAGTAGAGATTGTTAAACCCCAATTGCCATTGAAATTCCAAAGATGCTTCAACAATACAGCAAGTTGTAGATTATAGCTGTAAATGCTATTTTTTAATAGGACTCACCTTGACATTAAAGTTGATCAAATTTTAACTTTACCTTTATGGAATTATTCTCGTAATACAAGAGATGGTTCCCAGGACTCTTATTTATGTATTATTTTTATCTTATCTGCGTATAGTAGAATTTACTAATGAATCTTGTGAGGATGGTAAAGATACTGAGAAAAAAAAGATGAGGAATAGGAGGAGGAAAAGGAGAAGAAGGAGGAGGAAGAGTAGTCAAGTTTGTTATAATAATAGCTATAATAGATATCAGTATTGAGGGCCTAGTATGTGTATCTAACATACCATATTACTTACCTACATTATTTTACTTTACCTTCATGTTTTATTACTACCATTGAGGCAAATAAAACTTAGATCAAGTAACTTGCCCATAGGCACTTTGTTAATAAATAATAATCACAGAATTTAAATTCAGATCCTATGTTTTAAGTGTTATTCATAAAATTATTAGATAAAAGTTTTTATCATGCCTGGATGAAATTTTTTGACTTAGTAAATTATTTAACATTTTCAGTTTTGGCCTAAACATATCTACACTATAAACAATTTTTTTTAATATAGCTTCAAAAATGTTGATACATTAATTCAAAATGTGCAATGGTATCTATTTCTGTGGCAGATAGTCAATAGATCTGAAAACACAGATGACAGAACAATCATTTCACATATGAGCTTCTAAAAATCTAGTTCAGTTGCTAATATCAATAAAGCAATTTAACAGTGTTTTGTTCTTTTATATATATATATAACATAATTATATATACATATATACATATATATACATATATATGCATATATATACATAATTATATATACATATATATACATACATATATAATACATATAATATATATAATACATATATATAATATATAATGTATATATATAATATATCTATATATGTAATATATAATATAATATATATGATATATATAATACATATATAATACATATAATTATATGTAATACATATATTTTACACATAATATGTGTAATATATATAAATCTGTCATTATCTTGAGATCAATTCTTATTGAAATATCTATTTCTAACAACCTCAAGGAAATAGTAGAAAAACGGAAAGGGTAAAAATATATTTGGCTTATAAAATGAAAAATACTAAAATAGCACTTATATAAGGGAAAAGGGATTTGGTCCTTTTATATTACATGATTAACTTTTCATAATGAGAGATGTTCTAGCTAATTAAATTGTTAATTTGATTTAAGAAATTACATCTTTACATGAAACACTTGGTTATTTCCCCTTCAAGAACTAGGCATTTTTTTTTTTTTTTTAACTAGGCTAACTAATGAGTTCAGACTTTCAACTTGGGATCATTAAATTGAGGGCTTTTGGTTGGCAGCTGATAAATAATTCTGCATTTTCTTCACTCTGTTTACATAGAGTGGGCGGCATGGACTTATTTATTAGAGTCATGTGGGTTCCATTTATATTTTTTTCTTGCTTGACTCAATTTGCATTTGAAATAAAGTTATTTCCAATAAGCTTGATTTTTTTTAAAGTCTTACCAGAGCTTCCATATGTTTTTGTAGGATAAGTTGTAAATGAAAGTGTTTTCATTATAAATGAGTGCTTATTTTCTAAACTAGTTTTTTATTATAAAACTTTTCTGTGATTATTGATGAAAATTCACAGAATATACAAAAGTATAAAGAAGAATCTAAAAAGAATCTATAATCTTCTCATTCCTAAGAGAACCAAGATATTGCATTAAGATATTTCCTCCTAGGCTTCCTTACCCTTTCTATTTGCATGGTTTGGGTTACATCCTATGTATAGTATATTATCCTGCTTTCTTCACTGTATCTACATAATAAATAATACTGCGTAGTGTTAGACATTATTATTTTTGAACATGACTTTTAATGATTGCATGTACTTCTATTAATGGAATAAATTATGTATCTAAAGAGCTAGTACAATAAACCATTAAATTTAAGACATTAGTCACATTTCTGATTTATTTACAAAACAATTAGCAGAATCTTATCTGATCTGGTTGTATGACTGTATTTGTGTATTTATTTTCTAAAAAGATCAAAGTTTGAACTTACTAGAAGACGATGCTTCACGTATCTGTGTGTGCATGTTTGTGTGGGTATGTGTGTATGTATACATACACATACACATACATACTTGGTATTTAATTTTCCTATATAATTCTTATTTAGTGAGATAAAGATTTATAATTCAATTTAATTTTAGATTTTAATTTCAAGTATGTATTTGTAAACTATCAGGAATTATGGTTTGTTGTAATTAAAAAATTTTTTTTTCAGTTAGGCTTTCCTGCTGACAAGATAGCTGATAAAATATTTTTACTGAAACTATGCTTCTTCATGAAGCTTAATTAAATATCCAGGAGCTCTTTATTTTTTTGCAGAACAAAACCCTATCATTTGTTTCTCTAAGAGTGTATTTTACTCTAACCTCAGACAACTTGGACTAATCACATCTACCTGACTGCTCAAATACTTGCTAGGTAAAAATAAAAATATTTATAATAATAGTTTCCTTATTGAATGTCTGGATGGGGCCACACCTATTACTAAGTACTTCACATGTGTGAATTAATGTAGTTACCATAACATCCTTCTGAGTTTGGTAGTATAATCGTTGCCTTTTTGCAAATGAGGCATGCAATGCACAAGAGATTAAAAAACCTTCCCAAGGTTACACAACTAGTAAATGTCAGATGCTGAGATTTATACCCAGGTGAAGTTTTGTTTTAAAGTTGATAAAAATAATGATATCAATAGTAATTTGATTATTTTGAAATTGTTTCCAGTTTAACTCTTGATCCCAAGCTCATTTTATTGGGATAGCGACTAGAACAGGTTAATCATAGTGAAAACTAATAGATATGCTGTTCAAATTTCAATTCAATACTACATTTGTGGAATATGTTGGAACAGTTGACAATTTTATAGCAGAGATATTTTAATAGTCAAATATTATACTAGCACCACTGCTTCTGAAACAGTACAAATATATTATTGAAAAAATGTCTTAAATGTAGAAGTCTGTAAAGTCCAGAATATAGACAGAAATAATAGCAATAAAGCTATGAGGGTGGCAACACTGAGGAGGAGTTGTAACTGATTTAGCAGGCCCACAAAAGCACTGAGAACACTGTGGGAAAAGTCAAGAAGGATGCAATTTATGCTACAGGATCCCCAAAAAGGCTTGGGAATTTTAGGATCAAATAGGTAGAACACAGTGCCTATCCTTGGATATTTTATAGGTTTCTGGAAAAGACAGACACAGAGTCCTCAAAAATAATATCACAGATTATAAGATTGACATACAACTAGGGCACAGAGAAGGGGCACTGAGCCTATGAAGTTTGAGGAGAGTTTACAGAGAAGACAATATCTGAAGTGAGTCTTGGAGGATAAGTAAAAGATAGGGTGTGGTGGCTCATGCTGTAATCCCAGCACTTTGGGAGGCCAAGGTGGGTGGATCACCTGAGGGTCAGGAGTTCGAGACCAGCCTGACTAAGATGGTGAAACCCCGTCTCTGCTGAAAATACAAAAATTAGCTGGGCATGGTGGCTCGTACCTGTAATCTCAGCTACTTGGGAGACTGGGGCAGGAGAATCGCTTGAGCCTGGGAAGCAGGGGTTTCAGTGAGCTGAGATCGTGCCATCGCACTCCAGCCTGGGCAACAAGAGTGAAACTCCATCTCAAAAAGCAATAAATAAATAAAAATAAAAGTATTCTACTAATTCTGATTTAAGATGTAGGGGTGAATATGAATTAAAAACAGGAGGAATTGGATCAGAAGCTTTTTAAAAGTGGTCAGACCTCCAGGTCCCCGATCCAACTCGTGAAAAGTGGATAACTGTCTCTTTTCTGTCTGAGTGAAAGACTCGAGATTTTCCTCTGAGAAAAGAAAAAAAGAAAGGTAATCTGGATGGGGCACGTGGCACAGTTGAGGGCTGAACACAGGGTAATTAAGCATTGAGAAGATCTCTCTTCTCTCCTTGTATCCTGTAATCCTGGCAACCTGGTATGAGTCTGCCTGATCAGGACTATCATGGATCCCTTACTTTCCCCACATATCTGTCACATGCTTACTGATTGCAAGTCTGTTCATCTCCATAAGCAGTACTCATTGAAGAAAACATAGTGTTGTGAGAAATAATTTACCATAATTAATTATAAAAAGGGAATTTGGAGTTTAGATTCCTGGTTTATGATCCCATCTAAGCCATTGGCTGATTGTTGAGTCTGGAAAGTTGGCTCTCCTGGTCTCATTTTTATACTTACGAAATGAATGAAACTAAAGTTGCGAGAATATTCCTCTTTACCTTGTGATAGAAAATCATATTAAAACTGACTTAAGGGGGAAAAGGATATGTATTTTTTACAAAACTGAGAAGTCTATAGTTACTTGAACTTTGATGTGGCTGGATAGAGCAATATACAGTTACCTTCATCTCTTGGCCTGGCTGTGGTATTTTTCCTAGATAGGATTTGGGTGCTATGGCATCTTACATCCAATGCAAGGTTGGACTAGCACAAGAATTCTAAAGACTTTATTTTTAAGTGAAAAGACAGTATGAGATTTTTAGATATAAAGACTTAGATTTATAGCTTAATTACTTGAAATTGTTTCAGGGAAAACTAGTCCATAGTCATCAATTTTGAAAGAAATGCACTTTAAGACAAAGCATAATTATTGCCTCTCTCCAAAGCTTTATTAACCTGCCATTGATCTATCCCTTATTTTCATGACTGCCAACTTGAAATGTGAGGCTCTCCTGATTACAGCAATGCACTGTCAGTTCTATATAATTCAAGGTTCAAATCCAGTGGGAGAGAAACAAGCTTCTGCAAGGTTCCCAAGAATCAAGTGGATTGAACAGGTTAGGACATCTTGCATGTCCTGAACCACTGAACCAATCACAAAAGCACAGATGCGTCTTCACAGCCTAAATCTTTACTTACCTCTTACATGCTTACTCTATGGAATTCCCAATACACTTTTTCTCTGCTCACTCCCTTCTTTTCCCAATCTGAGCATCCTCGCATCTGGCACACAGGTTTACCTTAACTCTTGGGTTGCTTGGTGTCGCACTTTACAGTATGAAAATATGTAACTATTTGTTGATGTCCACCACCATCCTAAAACCTACTATTTCATGACATTGCTTATGCCTGAAAGCTCATACTCAACCTGGAATACCAATTCTGGCTTCCTTCATATCTCTTAATTATCCTCCAAGACTCACTTCAGGTGTTATCTTCTCTGTGAACACTCCTCAAAACCTTATAGACTCAGTGCCCCTTCTCTGTGCACTAGTTTTGTGTCAGTCTTATAATTTGCCATATTATATTGATGACTCTGTGTATGTCTTTTCCAGAAATCTAAGAAATATCCAAGGATAGGGATTCCCAGAATCAAATGCAGTTCTCATCACAAAATATACATGTGATGTCCCAAAGCCCAATGGCATCATTTGAATCTTTGTTATAATGTTTCCCATATTATTTTCAAAGTATTTATTTCATGTCTTTTCTGACTTTTATAGTCTTAGCATCTAGCACAGGGTCTGATTGACCATTTGTGCTCAGTAAATGCTTATGTAAACAAATGAATGACATGCTTTCTTTTAAGAGCTTCTTTTTTAAAACAACAACAACAACATAGATATAAAAAGAAGCATGTGGCTAGGGTATTAACATTTGAAATCATTACGGAGGAGAATTTATTAGCTATGAAAGTCTATAAAAATCATATAATCCAAAATATTGCTCTCTGGTTTTACTTGATTAAGAAATTCAAGACTTTCTAGCCTGTGGGCTTGTGGTAATTTTAAAGTATTTTGACCAAGATATTAGTAATTATTTTTTGAGACAGAGTTTTGCTCTTGTTTCCCAGGCTACAGTGCAATGGCACAATCTCAGCTCACTGCAGCCTCTGCCTCCCAGGTTCAAGCAATTCTCCTGCCTCAGCCTCCTGAGTAGCTGGGACTGCAGGTGCTCGCCACCATGCCCAGCTAATTTTTTTGTTTATTTAGTAGAGATGGGGTTTCACCATGTTGACCAGGATGGTCTTGATCTCTTGACCTCATGATCCACCCACATCGACCTCTCAAAGTGCTGGGATTACAGGCATGAGCCACCGCACCCTGCCCTATTAATAAATTTAAATAGCAAAGTATAACTTCAGAAATTCTGCTTAAAGTATCTTTGGATTGTGTCTATAACATCAAATAATTCATCTCTGAATGTGGAAAATGTGTTGAGTGAAATGCTAGACTTCTAATATTTGTTGTATATGTAATTTATACACATATTTCTGAAAAATATAATATGTATATACCTTTCCATATTTCTTAAGTTTTTTCATAGTCTTCATTTTTTTGTTTATTCAATGATATTGATTCTGTAAAATGAGGAAAACTGTTAGAAAGCTCTGTTCTTCAAATGAAAATATGAAAGTGCAATAATCTTAACCCAAATTTTAACTAAATTAAATTGGATCTGAACTCAGCTTGATTCTTATGTGGTCTAGAGTTTACAAACATTTTTCATAAAGGACCAGAGAATAAATATTTTAGACTTTATGGACCAAGAGGCAAAATTGAGATATTTTGTATCTATTTACACAATAAAAGAAAGCAAATTGTCTCCAATTTTTCTAACTATTTAGAAATGTAAAAAACATTCTTAAATAACAGTGTACAATTTCGAATTGTTCCATGGCCATAGTTTGCTGACTCCCATTGTGGTGGAACAAATCCAAATCCTACCTGTTAGACTCTTAAGTGTAACACTGATTCTCTTTATTAGTTTCCTAGGACTTCTATAACACAGTACTACAGATTGAGTGGCTTAAACAACAGAAACATATTGGCCGGGTGTGGTGGCTCACACTTACAATTACAGCACTTTGGGAGGCTGAGGCGGGTGAATCACCTGAGGTCAAGAGTTTGAGACCAGCCTGAACAACATGATGAAATCCCCCTCTCTAGTAAAAATACAAAAATTTGCTGGGTATGGTGGTGGGCACCTGTAATCGCAGCTACTTAGGTGACTGAGGCAGGAGAATCGCTTGAACCCGGGAGATGGAGGTTGCAGTGAGCCAAGAACATGCCATTGCACTCCAGCCTGGGCAACAAGACCAAAACTCCTTCTCAAAAACAAGCAAACAAAAAACCCAGAAACATATTGTGACCCCTTCTGGAGGCTAGACATTAGAAATCCAGGCTTTGGTAGGGTTGTTTTCTCTTGAGGGTCATGAGGGAGAGATCTTGTCTCCTTGTCTTGTAGTTGGCTGACTCCTCTGTGTCTTCACATTGTCTCCCTTGTGTGTGTTTGTGTCCAAATTTCGCCTTTTAGTGAGAATATCAGTCATGTTAGATTAGGTCCCACTCCAATGAGCTCACTTTAACTTGTAAAGAACCTATCTCTAAGTAAGCTCATATTCTGAGGTTCTAGGCTTAGGATTTCAACAACCAAATTTTGGAAGGTACACAGTTCAACCCATGATATTTTTATTCTCTTGGCTCTACATCACACCTGATTTCCATGAAGTCAAATAACCAGGATGAGAGTTGCATTTCACTCTTTCCGGTCTTCTAAATTTAAAGCCATAGCTTCTCTCTCAACCGTCTCACAGCACGATACAACCAGTACGGCATTGAAAAAGTTCTCCATGGAAAGATGACTCTCTGATATTTGCTTTCTCCTCCCTTCAAAACACCCAGAAGATTATGTGGTACAGTGAAATCATCTGAATATTTAACCACTTCAGCAAGAGAGAAGCAGCATTTAGAAAAATCAAATTATAAAGAAAAATATTAAATATTTTAATCATATTTTTAGCAAATATTTTGGTGGTTTTTAACCACTTAACTTGGTGATTCCTTAAATAGATCAAAAGGCTTATACACAAATAACATCCTCCTATGTCCTAGCTGCACTCTGAATTGACTCCAGAATAAAACTGTTATTTGAAAACCCCAGCTGTGAATGTGCCTTGGTGTTAGGAAGTGTCGCACCTTTTGTAACTGGAATTGTCACAGCATGAAGAACTGATGTGCCATTGAGTCCTACATCCAGTGCAAGGACGGGCTAGCACAAGAATTCTAAAGATGTCTTTTTCTATTTTTAAATGAAAAGACAGTGTGAGATTTGTAGATATGAAGACTTAGATTTATAGCTTAGCTAGCTGGAAATGGCACGGGAAAAAAATAGTGTAGAATCATAAATTTTGAAAGAAATATGCTTTAAAACAAAGCATGATGTTTCTTACCTCTGAAGCCTGCCATTGATGCGTTCATTATTTTCATGACTGATGACATTTTTATCAGCAAAAGGAGGCAGTGTCTTTTTGTTATTTTTAATTTGGTATGTGATACCTGCTTCACAATCCCAAACCTATTTTAAAGGGACAATTATAAAAAATACATAAGATAATACATCATAAGTATATTATACAGTGCCAGTCACAATTCTTTTTCTTCTCTTCATGGAAAAAAATTGTTAGCAGAAGTCAGAAATCAGTTATTTTTTGAAAACTCTCACTTCCTTACAAATAAGAAAAGAAACAGGAGGCTTCTTTATTTAGAGAACGGCTAGATACCCTAGTGCTCTGGTCTTATATCTGGAATGAAACCATCTCCAAAGAGAACACTGCACAGATGATTAAGCCTATCCTCTAAATGGAGTTTCTATCAATTCCATGCATGATAAGTAATGGCTACTCTTTGCCTACATAGGACGGGAGAGAAAGGAAAGGTCCCTTATACGTGTTTAAGTAATCGTATGACAGATATTGTGCTGAGGGCTTTAGGTTCATAATCAAAGATATTGTATCCTGCACTGTGTAAATGAGACTACTGAAGCATGGATAGTTAATGCATTAACCATAAAAATACATTTCATCTATATTTTAATATGTTATGAACCTATTCCCCACCTATGCTGTTGACAATAAAATTTAAGAATTTACTGTCAACAGAATATTGTCCATCTTGCTGGCAGTCTCTTAAATTGTTACTATCTAGACATTCTTAAACCTGACATTTCAGACAAAAATAATTTTGGGATAGGTTATAGTTTATGCTTTTCCTAATTTAAAAGTTTTATCTCTTGCATAGAAGGTACTCATGTGGTATCATTGAGTCACAAAGTATAAAAGTACAAATGGTCAGTAGAAAGTGGAAAATGAAAGTATCATGTCCCCTTAGCAAGGGAATAGAAAGACTAGGTCAAGCATTCTTTTCTCATTTTCCAAAGATCATTAAAAATTGTTTTTTAGGCCAGGCATGGTGGCTTACGCCTGTAATCCCAGCGCTTTGGGAGTCCGAGGAAGGCAGGTCATGAGGTCAGGAGTTCAAGACAAACCTGAGCAACATGGTGAAAAAATAATAAGTCATCTCTACTAAAAATTTAAAGAAAAAATTAGCCAGGTGTGGTGACACATGCTTGTAGTCCCAGCTACTAGGTAGGCTGAGGCAGGCAAATCGCTTGAATCTGGGAGAGGGAGATTGCAGTGAGCCGAGATGGCGCCACTGCACCCCAGCCTGGGCAACAGAGTGAGACTCCATCTAAAAAAAAAAAAAAAAAAAACCAAACTCTTTTGTAACATTAAGTTGTCTATGTGATATACAGAGTGAGCCTTAAATTATCTTGTAAAAGTTTTCTATCTTGAAATATACTTTTAAAGTAACTTTTCACCTGCATAAGTGTTCTCTTTGGATTAAAGACTTAATCACCACAATTTCGGGAGATACTTTTCCTACCCTTTTGATTCCATTGTTATTGTAATGACAGAAACTCATTAACACGGTAGGTGTCAGCATTGATTATGACTTTTAGATTTTACTTTTTCCTATTATAGTTTAATTTCTATCTAAAATAGATCATAACTCTCGGTCTGCAGCTGCTTTAGAGTTTTTCTAAGATACTGGACCATTTAGTCATGGTGAGATAATAGTGTTCAAATTGACATTGGTAGTCACGAGGTACCCTGGATTCTTTTCTCTTATTTGATGCACTGTTTCGTGGAATACAATGGTGTGTGTAGCTGTCAATGCAGAATTAATCATGAAAGTCAAGTGCGTACTGCAGGTCCAATCGGCACCGTCTAATTACCTCAGACTTGCTTGTCTTATGACTTTATTTAGCTGAGCACATGCCTTTGATAATAACAAACAGGCTAATTCAAAATCCTGTCAACCATAGGCAATTTAGTCATCATAAATGAAGTCTGGTGTGTTTTAGAGATTGTATCTATTTGACAAGCTAGCACGTATGAACAGGAAAGGCACAAGACAGGAAATAGAGAAGTCAGAATTTGATTTATTAATTTTTTAGGAAAAAAACCTATCAAGCTATATGAGTCTTTTGAGTCTTTATTTAATATGTATGTGAAATATTCAGTTAGGTCTATTGTTATAACACCTCTATTATCTTATGAACTATAGCATGATAATACATTGACAGAGAGAGACAGACAGACAGAGAGAAGAGACAGAGAGAGGTTGATTGTTCTGACTGCCAGGAACATTCTTTTCTTGAAAGAATCTCTTTTGGTCAGAGTCAACAGACCCTCTTATGCCTTTTATGATTCTCCATGTATAGGTACAACTAATGAACCTGGTAGTTCAGTACTCTAAAGCTCACAGAGAGCCCAGTGAAGGCTGAGTATAGATTAAAGGTCTTGGTGCTCAGCATGGCTTGAGGGCCCCAGATTGTAAGCCTTTACAGCACATGAGTGGCAAGAAATGAGTATGGGAGGTGTGCCGTGCCTGGGTGCTCCTCCCAGTTTGAGTCAGCTGTCCATCTTGTTGGCAGTCTTGCAGGCTGTCACCATTTCCTCTCACTTTCATTGTTGCTGTTTTTCTCCTAAAATTCTGGCCTAGATCTATTTACCCATGTAAATAGGCAGGGGCAAATCTGGAAGTGAGAGAGAGGCTCGTCTGAGGTGTTATGCTCTTCTTCCTCTGTGGAAATGAAGTTTCTCCCTTTTCAAAGTTAAGGGCCTAAGGCTTTGGTTATCTTCCATGGAGTTAGGGATCCTCAGTGCTGAGCCTTCCACACTCACCTTCCCTTTGCACTTACATGTGTATTTCTGAATCTGCCCACACCACAAAGATAAACTTTCATTATAAAATGCCAAACAGTCCCAAAACAGATTTTTAATTAGCTCTTTCCCTGGGTGCCCTTTCATTGATCTAATTCCCTGGCTGATATGGTTTGGCTGTCTCCCCACCCACATCTTATCTTGTAGTTCCCATAATCCCCATGTGTTGTGGGAGGGACACTGGGAGGTAATTGAATCATGGGGGTGGGTCTTTCCCATGCTGTTCTTGTGTTTGAATAAGTCTCAGAAGATCTGATGGCTTTATGAAGGGGAATTCCCCTATACAAGTCCTCTTGCCTGCCACCATGTAAGATGTGGCTTTGCTCCTCCTTGCCTTCTGCCATGCTTGTGAGGCCTCCCCAGCCATGTGGAACTGTGAGTCAATCAAACCTCTTTACCTTATAAATTACCCAGTCTCAGGTATGTCTTTATTAGCAGCATAAGAACAGACTAATACACAGGCATATGCACATTTTCAAATATAAATATATGGTCTGATGAATTATTTTGTCTTATTTTGTCAATTTAATGATCAATTTTGAAGATATCTGTGCACATGTTTTTAGAAAATCTTGTTTGTTAAAATGATTTTTCTCAGCAATTTTCATTTGAAGGTAGTCAGTGTTAAATATTTTGGTATTTAGTTTTAGGCACACTGTGTATGATTTCTGTTAGTCTATTGTTAAACAAAATCACCGTGTTATATAGCTCTCCTACCATTAGCATTTCAACAGAACATAGTTAACTGGAAAGGTATGTTTTGACATATATCAACTTTTTAAGACAAAAGATTATCCCTGATACCCATACCCCCACGAACTTATAGTTTTGTAAATTCTCCACTTTTAAACCACATTTTTCATTTTTTCCCAATACCTGAAACCCCTTTACTATGCTGCCTAGAATTCATAGTCCACTGTTTGCTGAATTGCCTCTATTGGTAATTTCTTGTTGAAACGTGCCCTTCACTTTCTTCTCTTCACGGAAACCTGCCTCTCCCCTGAGGACTCCCTGCAGTCCTTGTCCACATTCTTTTCCTCCTGGGCCTGGATGTGGGTGAAACGTCCATTTTCATCATCACCTCCCTTCTGAAAGAAATACCTATGTTGAAGCCTGTCTTAGTCCATTTCCTGTGACTATTAACAGAATATTTGAAACTGAATAATTTTTAAAGAAAATAAAATCATTTCTTAGAGTTATGGAGGCCGAGAAGTTCAAGGTTGAGCAATGCATCTGGTAAGAGCCTTCCTGCTAGTGGGGCTGCTCTGTAGAGTCCCAAGGTAATGCAGGGCATCAGATGGTGAGGGGCAGCTGGGAGAGAGACAAACTGGCTTTGATAACTGACCTACTCACACACTAGCCCATTAGTCCATTAACCCACTAATCCATGAATGGGTTAATACATGATTTCTGTTAGTCTGTTGTTAAACAAAATCACCATTTGATATAGCTCTCCTACCCAATGATCTCATAAAGGTCTCACCTCTCAATACAGCTGCACTGGGGGATTAAATTTTAATGTGAGTTTGGAGGGAGCAAGCATTCAAACCATAGCAAAGCCCCTACCATCAATCTAGACCACCTGCTATCCCTCCTTGTTATTATTTCAAGAAACTTAAGTTACTCTCCCTGGGTTATTGAAGATATTAGCTGTAATATTTTGTGACTTGCTAATGCTACTCTTATTGTAATTTATTGTGGTATCTACATCCACTGACCCATAGCCTCACTTCTCAGAACTGTGACACCTTATCCTTTAATTTTCTTGCCTTCCATTCTACTCATACTTTAGTCACACACTCCCACTGTCACACCCTGGAACTTGCCCTTAGTAAAAACTTCACCTTATTCATTCAAACACGGTTGAGTATTGTGCTGTCTAACAACTACCCCTATTTTTCCAGTTCACTCCTTTCTTATTCTGGTTCCAAGAATAATATAATTTGACCAGTGCCTGCAATTAATTGATACCTAACTTGTCAGAATCCTAAATTCTTGCTGTGTTGTCATATATTTCTTTGTACAAGTTAGGTTCCATGGGTTCCATGATTTATCAAGAATAACCAGCCAAACAAAAAACCTTTACTGGATTTTTTTTTCTACTCTACCACTTCTTTTTCTTCTGCTTATTTGACTAGAAAAATCTCAACTTCAGTTAAAACCAACATTTCATCTACTCTGCTCCTTCCCAGCTGAATATGGTTGGAAAAAATTATAAATATCCTGGAGGCTGATTTCATAGTATGTTCATGACTAGTAATCTCAAGTGGACTAGTGGTGTACACAGAAATCCTACATTTCACTGCTCCACTCTTTCATTCTCATAACAGATAACTCACAACTATTCTTTCTCCTCAAATTTCTAATCTTTCTTTCCCCTTCTGTTAGCATGTTTACAATTTCTCTAAGAAAATGGAAGAAATCCAAATATCAGTCTCCTCATCCCAGCTACTTCCCTACTGATGATTTACACTTATATCAGCCTTACCTCCTGTTACTGTATATGAACTGTCTCAGTTGATATACAAGGCTAACCTCTTAGACACTGGATCCCATTCCCACTCAGTGATCAAGGTTATAGCTCCAGTTATTTCTAAACTGTCCTGCATCACCAGTATTTTTTTTTTTGGTCTTTGCTATGTCGTTCCCATCAGCACATCAACATTTTGAGGTTTCTCTGTCATTATAAACAAACTAGACAAAATAAACCCCAAACCGCCCCCTTCCTTATTGCCCTTGAGCCACCTCTCTCTCTCTCTGCTCTCCTTTGCAATAAATCCCTTGAAATATTTTTCAAAGTTACCTTGCTATCATCAGCTTCTCTCTGTTTTCTCTTGAATCTACTCCATTCAGTCTTTTACCCGTCACTCTCCTAAAACTGTTTTTACTAATCAATGACTTTCTTATTAAGATTAGCAGTGGCTTTCGTTGGTATAAAATCAATTTTGGTAAATTCATTAATTTTTATTTCTCTTCTGACTTGACCTATCAGGACTCTTTGATAGGATTGATTATTTAGTCTTCTGTGAGATCTTTTTTTCCCCTTAAAAAATTATTTATGATGTTTGAATAGAAGAATAAAATGATAAAATTTCACTTCAGGAAGAGTCATCTTGAAAGAACAAAAAGAAAAAGAGGAAAAGACATGTTAAAAGAATTGCTGTCATCAAAGGGATGGGTAATAATCAACAAAATTAGATTATGTTCCTATAAAAAGAAAGTATATAAATATATTTTAATTATAGAACTAATACAAATTGTAGCTGATTTGATATTAAAGTGAGATTAAACAAAAACCTGTATTTGAAGTAACAAGTAACCCTCTAATGTCAGTGGCTTACAGTAACAAGCATTTATTTCTTATTCACAATACATGGCACAGCTGTGAATTAACTGCAGTGACTTGACTTTACCTGTTTTCTTATTACTAGACCCAGACTGAAGAAGCAACCTCTGGAATATCTTTTCTTGAGACAGAGGGGAAGAGCAAAAGAGGCAGCAGAAACTTGCACTGACCCTTAAAGGTTTTGCCAACCCATGTATGCTCATATTCCATTGGCCAAAACACATCATACGGCCAAGGCCAAAAGTCAATGAGATAGATATGTATAATCCACAAAAAGGGAAAGTAGATACAATATTCGCAAATAATCATACAACTTACTATACTGGCAATTCACACTAGTTTTTTTCCTTCTAAAGCAATTGTGAAAATAATGAGCAGAAATAGCAGATATAGTAGAAGGGATGGATTTGGGAAGGGAGAAGATGAATTCAGTAGGAAACATATTGTGTGTGGGCTGAACATTCAGGAGATGTCAGGCAGGCAGTTTGAAATGGAAAACTGGCACTTAGGAAAAAGGACAGGCTAAGAATTTTGAGTAGAGCCAGGAATGGATTATTTGGGAACACAGCATTTTGGCAAAAAAGGATGAGGAGATATAACTACAGGAAACAGAGTAGCTGGTTCACAAACTCAGATGTTGAGTAAAATGCATCTTGATAATGTCAATTGGTGATCTACTACTAAGTCATCCAGACTCATTCAGCAGTGGGTTTTGAGTTCTATAAATCTGTCAGAGACAACGTGGCATAGAAATTAAAAGCACAAGCTCAGGAATGCAAAAACTGGCTTTCCCTTCCTGCTCAGCCATTTTGTAAATCTTAGCCAGGATTGGGCAAGTTACTTCACTTCTCCAAGCCTGTTTCCCTTTCTGAAAAATAACAATAGTGTTTACCCTTGTAGTATCGTTGAGAGGATTAAATTAGATTATGCCTATGAAATGTTCCTGGCTCATTTTAAACAATGAATTTGTATATGTAGTATTGCTAACAAAATTGCGTAAAAGAAAACATTAACTCTGGCTTTGTTTATCTTTGTTTTAATAGGAGTCTCTTCTTGGGGCATATGTTCTCTATTTACTAGTGTTGAGAATTTTATTGACAACTTAATAAGAATGCCTGGGATATGTATTATTAGGCAATTATGTGAAAAATGCAAATAAGATTAATTTCAGTTATAAAACTTATGCAGCATTTTAAGTAATAACATATTTATTTTTAGATTTATTATGCCCAAATGCTCAGGTCTTGTTCCTTGCAAGAGTATGGCTGCATAGCATACATATTTATTGCAACCAATATTTTTATCACGGCAAATTCATGAGAGTCTGTTTGGACAATGTTGATACTTTTTACCTGCAGCCTCTTAAATTTGTATGCCTAGTGAGAAGTCATATGGTAATAAACATTATTTAAAGGGATTAATCATTGCTGAGGGATCTTTTTATTTAGCTAACCTTGGAAGTTGGCTAGAATTAAAGACTTGGAAATGTATATTTATTCTACTGCCAGCATTTCTGCAGCTTCCCTGTGATACAGATTCACTTTGATTTTATTGTTTCCTCTATTATCACTTCTTTCCATCGTTAACATCATCATCTATGTGTTGGGATCTTAGTGGTTTCACTGGGTTTCATTCATAGTAGTAAAAAGTAATCTTTCATGACAAAGACACCAATATGACACCAACATATTTTCCTATTTTTGAATTAAGTTGTCAATGAAACAATATGTTTTCTAGAGCCTGTAGACCATATTTTTCTTTTATGTTATTTTTATGGTTTTCCTGTCAAATGATTTTTGGTGTTTATTTTCTTTATGCATCCATCACTAGCGGTTTGTTAGGCTGCAGGGCTGATTAAAATCCAGACTGCCATATGAGATGTACAGATGTTGTACAATTAGAGAAAATTAGCTTCAGGTCTGGCAGTGATTTTCTAAAAATGGTTCCATTGATCTCACTGAAATCAAGGATTTCTTTGCTAAGCTGCCAAGGCACATAAATCTTCTATGAGAACTGATTTTGTAACAGCCTTTGACATGTATTATCTAACTCTAGAAACCAAACTTTTACCTGAAAATCAACAGCCTCAAGGAGGATTAAATATTATGTTAGTATCCACATGTATATTTTGTCCTGTACAGCACAGAGGAGTAGAGGAAGTCATTGGACACATTCAGGAGGAACCCCAGATCATCTAGATGTTACCAAAGTGACCACCCTGTACTGCAGAATACAGCAAGAAATGAGTATTTAAGAGATGGGATTGTAACCTGTGTGGGATTTAACGTCTGGTTTTATGTCATTTGACTTAAAAAAATTATGACAGTGATGTTAATGAGTAGTAATCTAGCAATGGTCAATGAGACAATTATCATAAAGTGTAAGCTCTAACCTTGTATTTTTCTAGAAATAGTGGTTCATAAAATGAAAGTGCTGAAGTGAATTGTCTTCTTTTGAATTTTGTCCTATACATATGCCTTGAGTGTTTTAGAATTAATATGGCCAACTAATTATTTTTTATGGTCCTATGTATATTTTTGATTTAATTAGGGATCTATTTATTTGTCCTAGTTTCATAAACTATAACAATAGCAAATTATAGCAGATTAATTTGAATCTTCACTTACAGATCAACATGATTAATATGAACTATTATTTTTATTGCAAAAGCAATATCACAGAACAATATCACAGAAAGCTTTTGCTAAATTCAAAAAAACACACCTCTTTTCCAAGCATAATTGATACTGCCATTTTTTTTCCTTTCCAGTGTTTCTTTATATGTATGTATATATATATATATATATATACACACACACACATACACACACACACAGACACACTATATATATATTTTAATCTTTGTGATAACTTACGAGGATCATTCAATTTTATATATTACTGACTTAACATAATGGTTTTTAAAATTTTTGTTAGCAAGTCTTCATTGTTTTAACTATACAATTCACATAATACATAAAATACATTAAAATCAATTAGTTGACAGTTCTGAAATGCATGTGAAGAAAAATAAGTCTATAAATGCAATATCATATACACGATATAATAGGTTAAATTATAAAATTCATTAATTTATTGTCTTTTCCTTCCAATGTCTTTCCAACAAAGAATAAAACACTGTTATTATAGAATGTGTGAATAGATTATCACTGCAAACAGTATTATCTCAACCCAGTGGACAAAGAGAAAAGACCCAGTGATCACATTAGTCTTGCAATTTTTCCTTTCACGTTCAGCTTCCCACACTTTGTTGACATGAGCTATCGTATAAAACCACAGATGATGCTAGTAGTGTCCTCATTCGAAGAGAAAAATAAAACAATCTTCATTCTATTTTTTTCTTCTTTTTTTGTCCTCTTAAGAGAGAAGATCAGGAAACAACTAAAATAAGCAAACCTCTAATCCAGAACTCTACATAAATGCTACTATTCTTGTGACCACAGCAGCTCTCTAAGTCTTGCTTATATTAGGCAGCAAATACATACTTTTACAGGGATCCCCAGAGAATTTGAAGATGGGCTGCTTACCCAGAATCTGTAAGCATGAGCTGGAAAATCACTGTGTGTCCTACATCACTGTATAATGGAACCAAAAATAGACATGTCATACTAGCAAAGACAGGATCCATGAAAACACTGACACATGTAAACATTTATTAAAGCCCCAAACATCTCTTATCAGCATTTGGATTAGTAATTTTAACTTTGGACCTTTCACTAGGAACTATACAGTTTATTGTCAATAGCTGCTTATTGATCTCTTAGCATTTGGGATTATAAAGGGATTCTGGTCTCCAAATGTGAAATCAACATAATAGGAATGTTTATGCCTTGCACTGTCTTTGCAGATATGGCAGGTCAAGTAATTTATATTTGTTAGTTAGTCAATTACTTTACCATTTTTTCCATACCACCATTCTTCTCTGCCTTTTCCTGAAAAAATCAATTTATAGAATTCAACCAATTTGTAAGTTCAGACTTCTTTCCTCTGAGGTTTTAATTCAAGTAGAGAAAATAAGTGAATACAAATGAAACAAACAAGGAAAAGATACATGCTACACCATAAAGTAGTGCTATAATTATTATGAAAGCCTTCAGATGACCATTTTAACATATTTTTTAAAGCCACCATTTTAGCATATTAAGAGAACCCATGACACTTTGCTTTGTTTAAACAGGCATACATACTGGTATTTCTGATTTATCAAAAACTAACCTATAAAGCCCCTGAATACTTAGGCTTGTCAAAAATCTACTGTATTTAACTTTCAAGAGGTTTCTTTTCTTTATTTTTAAGATGAAATAAACTTCAGTTATTTTTATTAGTTTGGATGCTGAGTTTTAGGTTTACCATTGGGAATGATTTTTAAAATTTTTATTCAGTTTGAATGTACCAGTTAGTTACAGGATCAAGAATGGAAATTAGAACTCAAGGTATGATATTAGTTGGTTCCCCTCTACCTTTTCACCATGTGTAAGATGATACCTGTGATAGCTAGTATACATCTATCCTGTTGATATTACTGCCTTAGACACTGCATCTAACTCATGAAGAATAATTTATCATCCCAAGGGCTCCGGTGTATCTATTCAACTTCATCTTCCATTCTTCTTTAACTTAAACTTTGATCTCCAGATGAGCTGATGTCCTAATCGCTAAGCTTTTGCTCTCCCTTCAAACTCTGCTCGGAATTATCCACCTCTCAAACTTGGATTTAAGCACTTTCTTTTCTACTCTGGACTGCCTGACTTTTATATGATCTTGTTTGCATATTTACCTCTATCACCTTGTTGCAAAATTAGAATCATTATCTAGGTTTATCCATCTTTTTTATCTCCAGTATGCCCTTGATGCAGGCATGCTGGAGATCAAGCAATTGCTACTATACTTTGTATATGGCTTCCTTCCCCTGCCCCAAATATATATATATATATATATATATATATATATATATATATATAATTTGTATATTTATATATATATAATTTGTATATTTATATATATAAAGTTGAATTAAATTGAAAGTGTTCCTATACACATACTTTTTGATTTTAGTACTACAAATGATTGTGGATGGTATAATACCAAGCAATAAAAATTCAAAAGTGTTAAGCAGTTTATCCAAATTCTAATTTAAGCTTGTTTGAATTTAAAACCTCTTCTACTAACATTAACCATATTGCCTGAAGATGCCTGATGTCACCACAGAAATTCTGTCTTAAATGATTCCAAGTTGTTAGATTAATGTAATGTATATGATGAGCTTTTTGGAATATTTCCCCAATGATCATGGTGCCATCAATGTTAAAGAGAATCCAGTATATTGTGAACCTCATTACAGAGTAACCCTGGGCACTTCTTTTGTAGGTTCTGCTTAAAATTGACACCATATATATTTTCAAATATGTTTTAAGTTTCTCTGGAATAAAAACTGGTATAGTTGACACATCATACCACTGTCTTTATGACCTATCTTTAAAGTGATACAAAGAGCTGCTATAATAGTTGCTTTAATATTTCTAAAATTCATTGACTTCAAAGATAGAAGTCAAAAAGATGTGAAAATTTCATAACAGTCTTTTCATGGGATCTGTCGTTTCACTTTCAAACTATAACAATACAAGTGAGAGATGAATGGTGTTTTGCAAGGTGTCACAAGTACTTCTGTGCTGTGCTGTATTCTGTGTGTGTGTGTGCGTATGTGTGTGTGTGTGTGCATGAGAGAGAGAGAGAGACAGAGAGAGAAAGAGGGAGAGCAAGAGAGAATGTCCAAACAGATGTAAGTTTTAGCTTTTTAGTCAAATACAATATTGGGAAATGATGTAATATAATTCCAAAGTATGTAGTTTATAACTTATAATATATGCTTAAAGAGTTCATGATCATAGAAATAATACTGTAATTTCTATTGATTTTTTGGATTGAAAAGCTCAGTTGAATATAGTAATAGTAGTAACCATACTTTTGTACTTACTGTTGACTTCAGAATAGAATTATGTTGGATTCCTTGAAGGTGCAATATTAGCCCTATACTGCTAAAATGCATAACTCTTTGATTAATATTGATAGTTTTAATTCCTAGAAAAGAAGAAATTCAGGAATCTATCCTATGATAAATATCCACTATTCAGTATGTTCAATTGACCAATAATTTAATTCGAAACGAATGTTAACTGAAAAGAGTGTATTAATCAGAGTCCATAGGATTCACCTGTTAATGGGCTACATTTCTTGTGCAATTTTTCATTTCCTATTTTTATTTTTAAATAGACACAATATATAGAATCATTATCCTGCAGAGTATATTCTCAATAAAGCACTCACACACTCTAAAGAGTTGTCAGAATGGAAAGAAAGAAAATGGTAATTTAATTTTGCTAATATTTCTTACCCCAGAATTCATTCATTAATCATTCAGCAAATATCCACACCTACAGTACATGGCACTGGGTTCACAATAGTGCACAAGGTAAACCAGGACAGAGATTTCATATAACCTAGAACTTTGCAAAATTTCTTGAATTCTTGGAAAGTTGACATTCAAATTAATGGTTACTTTAAGTAACATTGCAAACATGTACCTGTGCAAATTGGAAGAAATGCATGCAAATAAAAATACATCTATAAATGACGTATTATAAACCAGGTATAACAATTGTAAATACAAACTCACTCAATTACTGTCTTTTCTTATCAAACAGAAAGGGTGTTGGAGGGGTGGGTAGAGGTCAGCCTCATATGAAATAGTTTGTTGATATTGAGGGAGGGCCATAGTGTATTAAATAATAAATCTTTAAACATTTGCTCACACTTAGTATGGTATTATTTTCTAACGCCAGAAAGAAATTCATTTTACCCTTTGAAAGTGTTAATTATTTTCTAAACTGTTACATCCATATTCACTCAAGTCTTTGCCAAATTTTAAGGCTATTTTAGGTTAGGAAATACAGACTTTTTGTTTCTCCCTGCTGCAAAGCACAGAACAATGTATGTACTTGGCTTTCATATACTAGGTATTAGCTGGTTGGTTGGTTAAATCCCCTGGGGAAACATGCCAAATCATGTCTACTTTCTGCAGTAATTTTCATTTGGTCAAATCCTGGTGGACAGATTTTGTTCTGTTCATCGTTATAAGCCCAGTAAGCACCTAGCAAATTTCTGAAGAATAAATGAATAAATAAAAGAAGAATGAGTTAACAATATAATATGAATCATTAACATTTTCAAGTTTCTGTGACTAAATTTATGATGGTCTTTACTGTGAACAAGCAAATTCGGGTATAGGTTTTACATAACGTACTTTTATTTTTTTGTTATTTGACAATTAAAATGGGCTAAAATTAAGAATCTCAGTTACAGATGATTATTCATCTATCTTTTTCTACATTTCCTATGCTCACTGAGGACAAAAGCTAATTTTTACTTTCTATAATCAGCAATTAGTATAGAGCCAGAAATACAGCAAGCACTCTATACACCAATTATGGAGTACTAGAACAGAGGGAACATTTTGATCTCTGGTTAGGAAATCCAAAGTGTCCTTCAATCTCATGGGACATGAAGTTATAATGGAAGTAATACAGCAAGGCCAGATATTATATTTAGAAAAGAAACACATAACACTATAGTATAAAGATTTGCACAGCAGTGGAAAAGCGATAGGGAATAGAGACTCTAAACCCTCTGTTTTAGTTTGTCAAAACAAAGATACTCTGGGATAAAAAAAAAAAAAAGAAAGCACAGTATTAAGTAGAAAATCAAACTCTTAGAAAAAGTAGAAATAAAATGTACAAACTTCTTTACCAAGTAAAATTGCTTCTTACCCAAAATCATTTTTAATTTTAAATGTAGAAAACATATTGATCTCAAAGGACTGTTGTTTACAGAGAGAAGTCTTAAAAATAATAATAATTTTATTCTTTTTTTTTCTTTTTTAGAGATAGGGTCTCACTTTGTTACCCAGGCTGGAGTACTGCAGTACAGTGGTGCCATCATAGCTCAGTGCAGCCTCAAACTCTTGGGCTCAAGTGGTCTTCCATAGTATCTGGATCTATAGGCACACGCCATCACGCCTAGCTAAATTTTTAATGTTTTTAAGAGAAGGAGTCTCACCATGTGGCCCAGGCTGGTCGGTCTCAAATTTCTGGCCTCAAGCAATCTTCCCACTTTAGCTTCCCAAAGTCCTGGGATTACAGGCGTGCACCACCATGTCTGGCCTATTTTGTTTTTTAAGGAGAATTTCTAACATATCAATTTTGAATACAATCTGAGGATTAGATATTAATGCCATGTGTCTCTTAAGAGTTTATTTGAAAGCTCTGTAAAAAAATGGTTTGTGAAATCTTGAGCCAGTTGAAATCAACTTGTCTTTTATCAGGCTGAGAAAAAGGAGGCTAGCAAAAGACACCTAGAGAATATTTATTTCAAGCGCCTGAGATTTAACCTATGTCCAGGTTGTTAAATAGTGGACTGTTTATTTTTAACTGAAATAAGCCAATGGATATAATGGTGTAACGTTTTAATGAGAAGAAAGTAATTCACCAAGCCAAAAAAATTATACTTTGTAAAATTCAGGAAATTACGAAGATGATTGCAAACTGTATATTTATACTTTGAGGATATTAACACTGTTATAGCATCAAGAATATCCTAAAGCATTTAACCTAATTATAAGACTTTTAAATATACAATTACAAATGTGTACTATTTTATTTACTTTGGTTTTTCTTTTTTTTTTTTAATTGGTTTTTCTTTTTTTTTCATTGTACTTTAGGTTCTGGGGTACATGTGCAGATCATGCAGGATTGTTGCATGGGTACAAACATGGCAAGGTGGTTTGCTGCTTCCATCCCCCGTCACCTATATCTGGCATTTCTCCCCATGTTATCCCTCCCCAACCTTCCCACACCCTGCTGTCCCTCCCCTAGCCCCCCTACAACAGACCCCAGTGTGTGATGCTCCCCTCCCTGTGTCCATGTGTTCTCATTGTTCAACATCCACCTATGAATGAGAACATACAGTGTTTGATTTTCTGTTCTTGTGTCAGTTTGCTGAGAATGATGATTTCCAGATTCATCCATGTCCTACAAAGGACACAAACTCATTGTTTTTATGACTGTGTAGTATTCCATGGTGTATGTGTGCCACATTTTCCTTGTCCAGTCTATCATTGATGGGCATTTGGGTTGGTTCCAGTCTTTGCTATTGTAAACAGTGCCACAATGAACATACGTGTGCATGTGTCTTTATAATAGAATGATTTATACTCCTTTGGGTATATCTCCATAGTGGTATTGCTAGGTCAAATGGAATTTCTATTTCTAGATCCTTGAGGAAATGCCACACTGTCTTCTACAATGGTTGAACTAATTTACACTCCCACCAACAGTGTAAAAGTGTTCCTATTTCTCCACATCCTCTCCGGCATCTGTTGTCTCTAGATTTTTTAATGATTGCCATTCTAACTGGCATGAGATGGTATCTCAATGTGGTTTTGATTTTCATTTCTCTAATGACCAGTGATGATAAGCGTTTTTTCATATGTTTGTTGGCCTCATATATGTCTTCTTTTGAAAAGTGTCTGTTCATATCTTTTGCCCACTTTTGAATGAGTTTATTTGTTTTTTTCTTGTAAATTTAATTGTATAAGTTCTTTGCAGATTCTGGATATTAGCCCTTTGACGGATGAGTAGCTTATAAAAAATTTTTCCCATTCTGTTGGTTGCCAGTTCACTCTAATGATTGTTTCTTTTGCTGTACAGAAACTCTGGAGTTTAATTAGATCTCATTTGTCTGTTTTGCCTTTTGTTGCCAATGCTTTTGGTCATGAAGTCCTTGCCTATACCTATGTCCTGAACTGTTTTGCCTAGATTTTCTTCTAGGGTTTTTATGGTGTT
>CAUYLG010037577.1:0-36722 GCA_963573385.1 Cacajao melanocephalus
TCATTCAAAAAGTGCGTGAAGTATATGAACAGACACTTCTCAAAAGAAGACATTTATGCAGCCAACAAACATGAAAAAAAGCTCATCATCACAGGTCATTACAGAAATCCAAATCAAAACCACATTGGGATACCATCTCACTCCAGTTAGAATGAGATTATTAAAAAATCAGGAGACAACAGATACTGGAGAGGATGTGGAGAAATAGGAACACTTTTACACTGTTGGGGGGAGTGTGAATTAGTTCAACCATTGTGGAAGACAGTGTGGCTATTCCTCAAAGGTCTAGAACTAGAAATACCATTTGACCCAGCAAACCCATACTGAGTATATACACAAGGGATTATATATCATTCTATTATAAAGACACATGCACACATATGTTTATTGTGGCACTGTTCACAATGGCAGTCATGGAACCAACCCAAATGCCCATCAAGGATAGACTGGATTAAAAAAAATGTGGCATATATACACCATGGAATACTATGCAGCCATAAAAAAGGATGAGTTCATGTCCTTTGCAGGGACATGGATGAAGCTGGAAACCATCATTCTCAGCAAACTAACACAGTAACAGAAAACCAAACCCCACATGTTCTCACTCTTAAGCAGGAGTTGAACAATAAGAATACATGGACACAGGGAGGGAAACATCATACACTGGGGCTTGTCAGGGGATGGGGAGTTAGGGGAGGGATAGCATTAGAAGAAATATCTAATGTAGATGACAGATTGATGGGTGCAGCAAACCACCATGGCCTGTGTATACCTATGCAACAAACCTGCACGGTCTGCACATGTATCCCAGAACTTATATTAAAAAAATAAGTAAAAATGACAAACCCTTAGTCAGACTAAGAAAAAGAGAAGACTTAAAAAAAAATGGAAATGAAAGAGAAGTCACTACAATTGTTGCCACAGAAATAAGACGGGTAAGAGACTATTATGAACAATTATACACCAACAGACTGCATAGCCCAAAAGAAATAAATTCTGTGAAACCCCATCTCTATTAAAAACACAAAACTTAGCCAGGTGTGGTGGCAGGTGCCTGTAGTCTCAGCTACTCAGGAGGCTGAGGCAGGAGAATTCCTTGAACCTGGGAGTCAGAGGAACTCCATCCCAAAAAAGAAAAAAAAGGAATAAATTCTTAGAAACATACAAGCAACCACAACTGAATCATGAAAAAACAGAAAATATGAACAGAGCATTAATGAAAAGAAAATTGAACCAGTAATAAAAAATTTAACAATGAAGAAAATCCCAGGACCAGATAGACGGCTTCACTGGTGAATTCTACTAAACATTTAAAAAAGAATTTCAATCTTTCCTAAATTCTTCCAATAACTTGAAGAAAAAGGGACATTTCCAAACTTATTTTATGAGGCCAGCATTACCCCGATACCAAAGCCAGACAAAAAGAGTATTACACTAAAAGAAAACTACAGGCCAATATCCCTAATGAACATAAATGCAACAATCCTGAAACAAAATGCTAAGAAACACAATTCAACAGCTCATACAGGATCATATACCATGATCAAGTGGGATTTATTTTGGGGAGGCAAGGATAGTTCCAACAAACACAAATAAACAGATGTGAGATATATATATATATATATATATATATATACATACATATATATATACACACACACACACATATATATATACACGTATATATATATACACATTATATATATATATATATACACACACACACACACACACACACAACAGGTAAGAGACTATTTTATATATATATATATATATATATATGGCACATTAACAGAATGAAGGATGAAGATCACATGATCATCACAACAGATGTAGAAAAAGCATATGACCAAATTCAACATTGTTTCATGATAAAAACTCTCAACAAAGTACAGAAGGAATTTCTTCAATACAATAAAGGCAATATATAAAAAGCTCACAACTAACATCATACTCAATGGTGAAAACCAAAAAGGTTTTGCTCTAAGATCACGAACAAGGTAAAGATGCTCACTCTCACTACTTCTATTCAACATAGTACTGAAAATGTTTGCTGTGAAAGGCAGAGTGTGGGAAACCCTTCACTTAGAGTCAAGGTGCTTTGATATAACACCTAAATCTGGTATTTGAAAACCATAGAACCTTGATCAATTTACCCAACCACTGGATTTCAGTTTCTTTATCTGCAAAATGAAATTATTACTAATCTTTTATTGATAGTATGGTACATGGATCACATGGAATAATGCCAGTTAAAATATTTTGTAAACTGACAACCATAACAAAATCAAGAATTATTCTTTTAAAATATCAGTTTCTGTCTTTGAACTAGTCTTGGAAACATGATAAGATCCCTAGCCTATTACTAAGCAAGCAATGAGGACGATGTCACCATATATAAAAGAGCACTACAACTTTAATACAACAACAACAACAAAAACCCAGGTTAAAGTTGAGAAAAACAGCAACACAGATTTACTTTGCCTTTCTGGTTCTCCCAAACCAAGCTAAGATGCAGTTTTAGGACTTGCTTTGGGGCATGCTTGACAATAAGCATGAGCTGACTTCTCTTTAGGGATCGATGTAAATAATTTAGGTAGCCAAAATAAATAACTAAATGGTTATTTTTCTTATTTTTGTAATACAAGTCAAATGAACAGGTGTAATTAGGATGGCATCCCTATCGGAAATATTTTTATAACATGTACCCCAAAATGTATGTCTTTATTTTATAAGATAATGCACTAATTGATATACTATTATGTGCATTACAAAACATACCCCAAATTAGAAATCCTAAAAGGATGAACTAATAATAAACAATACATAGGTAGAAGTTCTAATATTTTCTCTGCATCATCCAGTGGATCTTCCTGTCTGCTCTCTATCATGGCTACACAAGCCTGTCCCTACCCCTGACATGCACACTCTAGAGACACAGAATTAGACAGTGCTTTGTTTGTTAATTAATGAGACATGGAGTCATTAGCTATCCCTATGGACTGCCATAATAGGTCAATATGTTTCATGGATTAAACACCACAAGATATGTAAAATGTGGTTGTGTTGTTTAAAATTAAGTAACCCTGACCAGAAATGAGAACTGTTAACACTAAAATTAGATTACTTCCATCTCTCGATCATCACTGAATAGACGTTACATGAGTTCTGCAACAGCTGAATAAGTGACAGTTAATATTTACCTGAAGCAATTTAACTAAACATTTCTGCATGGATCGTGTTACAAAATAAATATTATTTATGTGCTCTTATTCCTGTGCAGAGTGCAGTGAAACCATGAGACACTACCTTCATTTAAAAAGAGAAACTCGATAAACCAGACCATTTATATTTCCCAGTTTGATAACAGTCCCCCAAAATGTCAACCCCTAAGAGAAAGATTAGCTCATTATATTGCCTTACTAAAAACAAAACAAAAAGTACAGGTTATCTGTCCTTGGGGCATAAAAATATGAAGTCATAGAAGATGCCGTGCTACTTTTTGTTTTGGAATATATATTACAAATTATTTTAAATGTGCTGGATCAAAATTGTAGAATTTTCTATGCGACTATTATACTTACATAAGAATAAAAATTTAAATGCGAAAATCTGAAAATATTTCCTAGAAGAAAAATCGGTATTCCTTACATTGAAATAAATCCAAGTTAACTTGGGGGTCAGAAGTCTTACCTTTAAATATGCTATTTTTAAAAATCTTGCTGTTGTTCCCGATTTAGCTTATTTTCCTCTGTGCCATACTGAAATTTAATCTCTCCTTGACTGCAGGAGGCTATGATGTTTAGTAATCATACAAGTGGATATACTCTTTATTTCATTTTACAGAATAGTAAGAGAGAGAGACTTGTGATAAAACAATGTGTACCAATCACAAACTGCCTAATTCATATTCCAAACCAGAGTAGACCCCAGGCAACGCTGTGAAGTCAGCCAAATCCATCCACTGTGTCCTCCCACCTCCCTTTTCAAAGTCTTTTTTCCTCCTGGCGCCAAGTACCCTCCTGCTCTGTCCAAGTGCTTGACAAAATTCAAAGCTCTATTTTGAGAAGAAATTTGGCCCTTCCCAAAGGCACCCCTAAGGCCACCTCCATGCATAAGTGGATGGCACTCCATACGGATGCGAATACAGAGAGCTCCTGGATTTTCACGATGAAGTGCCACCTGCATCTCTGCAACCTACAACAAGTGGATCTCTTCTTAATCAGTAAAATAGGATATCAGGAACCAATTTGGAGATTCAGCCTCAAACCCACCAAGCTAAACATTTGGTTGAGCCATCTGATATCCAAAGAAAGCTTCCCAGGGCCACGTTAATATTTTTAGGCTTCCCAAACTCTTTGTCTGTTGTTAAGTCAATTTGAAAAGCAAAATAGTGTTTTCTAAACCTACCTCCATACATAAATGAATTAAACATATTTTGCTAAATTTTATTGTATAGAAAATGTAAAACAAGAAACTCCATGTGAAAACTGTTTTCACATCATTTCAGAATCTTCATGTACTAAGAAAATGTCCTTAGTTTGATTATTTGCACCATAAGTATCTCCCAGAATTTAGCACTAGAGAAAGTCTGTCCATCCAGATCACCCTTCACTAATCAGATAGAACTATACAACAATAATAATTATCATTTTATTTTGGCCTGGTATGCTTAAGTTTAAAATCTCCAGCTATGATTTTGGCTTTGTCTATTTCTCCCTTAGGTCTTTCAAAGGCTTTGCTTCATGAATTCTGAGACTGTTAAACAGTACATATGTATGTTATTTAGGATCACTTTTTACTGAATCATGCCTTTTATACTCATGAAATGTCCTCTTATCTTTTGTAATGATCTTTGTCATGACGTTTTGTTTCATACTAATATAGCCAAATGAAGTTTTGATACATATTGTTTGCACAGTATATCTTTTCTTTCACTTTCAATCTATTTGCATTTTTCTATTTAAAATGCACTCTTGTGACAAGATACACGGGGATCTTGATTTTTATATCCAGTTTGAAAATATATGCCTTTTAATTGGAATGTTTATCTATATTTGGTGTGATTATAGATATGGTTAGATTTCAGTTCATTGCTTTTTATTTATCTCCTCTGTGCATAAAGGGTTTGGGGCAAGTAATAATCTTACAGAAGTGTAGAATGAGGAGTTTAAAGTTGTTAAATAAGAGGTTGAAAGCGTGAAGAAGGATGTTAACAGGGTCAGCTGTGAAGTGATACAATAAATAGGCATCTTAAGCCCCACATTTTAATGTTGTTTTTCCTTCTTCCTTTTAGGAAATTACAATAATTAAAAACCCACCGTTTAATATTCACCCACCTTTATACCATTTCCAGTGCTGTTCTTTATACCTTTTTAACTTCATACAGACCTAAGATTACACCTACTATCATCTCCCTTTATCTGAAATAATGTTGCTTAGAATTCTCTGTTGTACACACAAATCTAATGAGAACGAATTATTTCAGCTTTCACTTATTCAAAAATATCTTTGTAATTTTTATTTTGAGGATATTTATGATGCATATAGAGTTTTGGGCTTACAGTTTTCTGTTTTTCCTCAATTGATGTAACTCAGTAATTTTTATTGCAACTGGAAAAAATGCATCATGGAAACTTTATGGTAGGTCTGGGGAAAAGTGTTATTTACAACAAATGATGAAATGTTTTTTCTTTGGCAAGATGATCACATATGAAGAATGCAAAATGCAGGTATGGATGCCTTCCAAGCAACACCATCAAATCCCTAGAGTTCGGCTGATTGCGCCTGCCTCCACACTGTTTCTTTAGGTTCACGCGAACATCACTGAACATGATGTTCTTCCACCATTATGGTTCTCCTTTTTCTATTCATGACATTGGCAGTTTCATACAGAAAAAAGGTTTTCTTTTTCTTTAGCAATTGAATAGTGTCATCAGTCTCCTGGCTTCCATTGTTTCTGACAAGAAATAAGCACTTTTATTTATGTGTAAGTTATATTTCTTCCTCTGGCTGCTTTAAATATTTTGTCTTTAGCTTTGATTTCCAATTGACTACAGTGTGCCTAGTTATGAATTTCTTTGTTTTCTCGACTCCTGCTCACTGCTCTGCAATTAGGAAACTGTCTCAGGCGGAAAACAGGGGTGATCATGAAGCTCACCTTTCCTGTTACACTGCCTATTGTCCAATATGTAAAAACCCAATCTATTTGGTCCAGTTTTAAGATTGATTATGGTGGGTTATCTAGTCAAGTACCAGTTGGCTAAAGTGGAAATGCCTCAGGGTTAAATTTAGTACTCAACTAAAGTAGTTAATTGAATAATTAAGATGTACCTCTAGTTCTTTTTCTGTTTTCTTTTTAGTCTTTCAAAAAGAATAAAAGAATGAAAAGAAATCATTTTTCATTCTTTACTTTGAGAACTACCTCTTGTAGTTATTTTTATATTGTAAATAGTTGCTCATAAGTGGGGAGTGATAGATTATAAATAAATAATAGCAACCAAATTTATATTTTACGACTTATTCTGTTTTCAGTGATATAATCACTAAAGTGACATGTGGATCACACAATCTTTAACTACCAAGAACGTATTTCCAAAGCAAGAGGCCACAGTTGTCATGCTAATAGAACAGTCACGGATTTTTAGGTCTCCAGCTTCAGAGGAAGCATGACCACTTTGCCTCAGTGACTTGCTTGCTTCCTGGCCCACTGCAGACCATGGAGGGCAGGAATGGAGAGGCAGCAGTGAGTGAGCTAGTCCATCAAATGCCGACAACAGCACAGGGTCACAGAGAACTCTTGTGGGAAATATTTTTACTTTAGGCCTCAGGTATAAAGTATGAAGAGACTAGTATGAGAGAGAGAAGGAGAATAGAAGAGCAAAACAACATTTTAGCAACCACTATTTCACTAACATGGTATCAGTTCATCTTTGGAAGAAAGGGCAATCCCTGCTTTGTTCACTGGTATATTTTAACATTTCTTTATTCGTGGAGACCTGCCAGAGATTTTTAAATACTAGAGTCTATATTAGAAATACTACATTTATTTTACTATTATGCAAAGTAAAACAATGAGATATAATTATAACTATTCACACACTCACTTATTATTTACATTCTATATACAGTATATGAATATATTTTTGACTAACAGATTCCAAATTCCAAACATCTTCACAGACTACATTTTTGAAATACTGGTCAAACATTAAATATAGATTGGCCCTATACTTAACAGATATTTAATGTGTTATTCCAAAAAGGTGCTAAATATTAATTCTAACCTAAACAAACTTAAAATGCCTTTTTAAAACTACCAAGTTGATATAAACCCACGACTTACTTCTTAAATAACCACGGCAAAAGAAAATATACATAAGACTTAGGGATTTTTTTTTCAGGCATAGTCTGGAAATGTCAAAGACTGCAACCAGTTAAAACTCAAAACCCTGAATCTCTTTCATAATTGATGACTGGAAATCACCTTGAGACCTGTTAAATGAAATTTCCTTGGAGTAAGATGATTCTGAAACAATTCAAGAGAATGAAATTTCCTTGCAGTAAGATTATTCTGAAGAGATTCAAGAGGCTTAGGGCATAATTCATATTTTAAGCACATGTAAGAGACAACCCCCAAGAGTCAATGCAACATCACATAAAAGCCACTTTCCTGCAAGCATTCTTCAGGAAGCATTCTAAAGACAACACAACAACAGGAATTGGAAGTAACCACGATGTTCTTGTTGCAGGGTGGAGATTTCTTTGTTTGATTATGTACTCCTAAGGGACTACGGATTCTAGCTTCTGTCTTTCACTTTCTCTAACAATTGGCCATTACTGATACTTTTTTAGGATTAACTTGTACAGAAAGACGAAAAGAAAGCCATTTTGTTAAGGGATTCAATTAAGATGAAATGTCAGAATATATCTTTTTTATCACCTGCAAATATATGTTAGCTTCATCCTGTAAATACACATGTCTGTGAAAGGCCATACACAAGGGCAAGCTCTCACAGGATAAAGATATGGAGCACTAAATTGGGGGTTTACTATATTGTTGAAAGCTCTGAACACACACACAGATGTAAATTATTATTTTCCTCAATCACAGTTACCTCCGGTTCCTCCAAAAGTATTTATTGGTCTATACGCTTTTGTTTATGCTTAAATTTATAAAGTACAAAATACTATCAAATATAATTATTAGTGTCATTAAGATTTTATTGCTCTTGTTTCTTCTGTTGACATTAGTAATACTTTAAAATTACACTGAGCATTAATAGGGTAAAGCCTGATGCATGGTTGATTTTATTTGCACTATGTGAACATGTGACTTACTAATCTTCAGCTAAAAAGTTTAATAAGAGAGCTCTTTTCAGAAATATACCTTGTGATGTTTAATACTAACTAAAAAAACTGTTTCAAAATATTAAAAAATTATCAAATCACATAAAACATCTACTCTGGTTTTTTTAAGAGAAAAACCCTGGTTAAAAAGAACTACTTCAGGCTTAATTTTTTTTAAGTTAGTTACTTTTACTTATTGCTTTCTCAGTAGAGAAAATCTAACTCAAGGTTACTAACAGCCTCTATGCTGCCAAGCCCTGTGGACACTTTTCAAGCTTTACTTCACTTAGTTTCTCCATAGCTTTGACCTCTTCACTCCCTCACCCCTTCTGGAAATGCCATCTTCCTCAGCCTCTGGGATATTCCCCCATGACCCCACCCAGTGTCTTCTACCTCTTACCTGTCTCTTCTCAGGGTTGTTTGCAAATTCCTGTTCTGCCTCTCCCATAAATATTGGTACACCTCAGAGTTTAATGCACACTTCTCTTCTCTCTTTCCCCTGCAGGGTGATCTCATCTACTCCTATGGCTTCACTTGTCATCTATGGAAAACAATTCATTTCCAAGTTTATATCTCAAGTCACAAGCCACCCCCTCCACCGAGCTCCTTACGGTTGCATATTGGACACTTCCATTTGAATATCCTGTCTGCCTCAATTTATTCGCTCGTGATGTGCTCCCTACCAGAGTGAATATCATCACTTTATACTCAAGTCAGAAAGCTGAGCGTTACCTTTGACCCTTCACTCTCCTTCAACTCCAGCTTCCAAAATTGTCGATTTTATTTCTCCAGTATTTCTTAGGTATATGTACTTCTCTCCATCCCCTCTGCCACCACCTTGACTCCACTCTTATTTCTTTCCTGTATTACTGTTGAGTCTCCCTCCTCCATTCCTGACCTTCTCGACTCAATTCTCCAGAGCCCAGAGTGATTTTTCTAAAGTGCAAATTCATCATACAACTTCCCTGCTGAAATATCAAGTCCAATTCCCTAATATGGCCCATGATACCCTTCAAAGTCTGACTCCAGCTTTATTCTCAGGATCCCATCTTCCATCTCTTCTCCAGCCATCCTAAACTCCTTACAGTTATTCAAACTGCAGTGCTCTTTCCTGCCTCCAGGCCATCCCTCCCTGCCTCCCTCCCTGTATTCCTTCCTTCCATGCTTCCTTCCTGCCTTCTTTTCCTTCTTCCTCCTTCCTTCCCCTTTCTCTTTCTTTCCTTTCTTTTCTTTCTCTTTCCTTCTTTCTCTTTCTTTTTTCTCTCTCTCTCTTTCCGTTCACCCCCAGCCCCACCTCCCTGCCTTCCTACCTCCCTTGCCTTGTGGTGCAATCTTGGCTCACTGCAACCTCTGCCTCCTGGGTTCAAGAAATTCTCCTACCTCAGCCTACAGGCATGCACCACCACGCCCAGCTAATTTTTCATATTTTTAGTAGAGATGGGCCTTTGTTGGCCCGGCTGTTCTTGAACTCCTGGCCTCAGGTGATCTGCCCGTCTTGCCTTCCAAAGTGTTGAGATTACAGGCATGAGCCACTGTGCCTGGCCTGGTCCCTCTTTCTAAAACACCACTCTCTTTCTGATCCTTCAGTTTTACACCCACAATTCCTTCTTAGAAAAAGTTAGCTCCAACAGATACATCAAAATTACACAATCATTTGTACCCAGGATGGGGGGTGGGATATTAACACACTAAAATTCACTAAAGAAATAATGTCTAATTTCTTTTCTTGTCTTCAAGTAAGGTAGATTCCCAAAGTCCTTTTAAAAATATCTGTCCAAATGTTTGCCTCCAGCAGAATATCTGCTTCTGACTGCAGACCTAACCTAGATTGATTTTCTGTTATTTACCTCTTTCTTGACAAGCAGGAAGATAATCAGAGTTTGGTTCTACTCTTGGTCAGTCTTCAAACACCAGACTTGGAGTGAAGTCATAACTCAGGCTTCTACTAACAAAGTAAACCTCAGTCTGAGACCCTAATGCTTATCAATGCAAAGGGTAACGGATATGTCTAAACTATCTTGAATTTCAAGCTATGTGTAAACTATCATTAACTACATCCTCTTCGGACATGAAAAGGAGTATAACTTTATGGTTAAGAGGCTGAGCTCTGCAGTTAGAGAGGCCCAGATTCTAATCTCAGTTAATTACATGTATGATTTTGGGTAGGTAACTTAAACTTGCCTAGCTTTAATTTTTACACAGATTATATCTCTTTCAAAGTATTTGTAATAGAACAATTGAGCTAATACACACAAAGTGCTTAACATAATACCTGAGGCAAATATTAGCTACCTTATTCATATTGCTACTGTTCCTTCGTCTTATGTTTTATAAGTCAGGCAGAGATAACTGGAGTTAGCAAGGGTAGAGACAACATCTCTGTTTTTCATGTTCTGATGTTTGAATGAAGTGCTATGGGATTGCCTATCACTGTGAGCGAACCAAACCACACCTTCATATTCCATTGGCGGGAATATGCAAGCTTCCTAATGCCAAAATATTTGTTTCACATTTATTCGGAGGAGAGAATGACCTGCCAAAACACCAACAACTAGGCTTCCTGCAACATGTGAATAGGTCTGACAGGTGTCTCCATTCCAAACACTGACCAGGCCAGTGGTAGCTAGAACAGATGGCCCAGTCTGCAACATACGCATTTTCATCATTTTGCAGTTTCTCACAGGTGCTGGTAGTGGGTGGGACAACGCCGTGTTTTCTAATGTCTGGATAACCTTGACTGCTGTCTTTCCCACAGGCCAATTTTCTTTTGGATGTATTTTAATTTTTTAATATTTGACAACTAAAGCACTGGTAGGAAAAATAAAAACATTTTTCTAAAAACTGATCTTGCACATGTATAATCATGCAGCTGGCTTCTTCCCAGTCATCATTAATTTCCTTTCCCTTGAGCCATTTTTCTCACCTACATATCATTGCAATGTTTGTCAAAATATCGCAAAAACTGCTTGAAAGCATTTTCCACAAGCTGAGCTTAATGTGTGTTTAAATAAGACATTCTCCCTTTTCTGAAATGAAAAGCTGCAAAAATATGATTATTCTTCCCAACAGTAGCCAAGCCTAAGCCCACTTGTTTTCATCTCTGTTACTTCCAGACTAAAACAGATGGCTGATTTAAAAAGCAGGTGATGTTAACATCCACCATCACAAGTAGAAAGGTGGCAAAGCATGCCTAAGTAAAAAAGCTTACACATTCTCAGTGTAATTCATTAGTAGCTTTAATTTAGAACATGAAAAAAAGTTTAAAACACAGAATAGAATTTTATAAATGTAAAAGCTTCACATCTTTTTAAAGCTATTTTTGCTATTATTTTAATTTTACCTCACATGTGATGTACATCATGAGTCATTACCATTAAAGCTATTTCAAATATGAGAAAACTAAGGCACCAATAATAATATAGGCTGTGCATATTCAATGTCCGGTCATTTGCCTAAATTCAGTGGAAAAGTCCCTCCCTCGTCATCATCGTCACTGTGTATAGTGGTTAAGAGCACATGAGCTCTGACAAGGGGGACCTAGGTTCAGATTCCTGCTCCTTTTCTTCTTAGCTGTATGACCTGGAACAAGCTGCTTAACTTCTCTGAGTTTCAATTTCCTTATCCAGAGGCCTAACAAGCACTTAATAAATGTACACCTTCTTTTTTATTTAGACAGAGTCTATCTCTGTCATCCAGGCTGGACTGCAGTGACAGTGGCACAATCATGGCTCATTGCAGCCACAATCTTCTGGGCTCAAGTGATTCTTCCACCTCAGCTTCCCAAATACCTGGGACTACAGGCATGTGCCACCATGCCTAGCTAATTTTTTCTAGTTTTTTTTTGTAAAGATGGGGTTTCACCATGTTGTCCAGGCTGGTCTTGATCTCCTGGGCTCAAACAATTCACCCACCTCGGCCTCCAAGTGCTGGGGTTATAGGTGGAAGCCACCATACCTAGCCTATTTCTTAACCATTTATCAGTTGCTATTAGCATAATATCAAAGCATGCCAAGGACTCTTAAACAAACAACAAACTCTCTCCATCCTCATCTTACTGTAGCTACTGCTCTCTTGTTCCTTTCTTCCAATTCCTTACCACCTATTAAATCCTCAATCCATTGTAATCTGGCTTCTGCTTCTATAAAAACTGGTCTTAACAAGGCCACTGACCACCACTTTTCACTGCTAAATGTAATGAACACTTTTCATGCCTCATCTTTCTTTACCTCATTAGAGAATTTGAACCCGTTGGTCATGTTATCCTTCTTAAAAACCTGTTTGATTTCTGTGATAACCCTCTCTCCTGATTTTCTTTCCTACCTTACTACGTCTGCTACTTCTGATGTCCTAGAAACTCCTCTTCTTCCACATTCTTAACTGTTGGCATCATCATTAGACAGAAAGAGCTTAAGGCTCATTCTGGTTCAACAAACATGACCCTTTGTGATCTGACCCCTGCTTGGTTCTGTAGACGCAGTTTCTACAATTAATCACATATTTTTATTTCTGCCCCCCTTCTCTCTGCCCCTTTATGTCATTGACCTACTTCCAGTTCCCTGAATGCATCATGTTGTATCCTGTTTGTCAGCCTTCCAAATGATACTTCTTTTTGTTATGTTATTTTTCCTTCCCTCACTTGTCCTCTGGTATTTGTCCTTCAAAATTCAGCTCAAACATCACCTTATGCTCCAGACATTCCGGCAGAGGCACCAGATTTGGAAGTGAAAAAGTAAACTCATCTTGGATGTTCCACCCTCAGCAGATGCCTCATGGAACAGAAACAAGCTAACTCATAAAGCCCTGCCAAAATTAAAACATCATGAATGAATAAATAATTGTCATTGTTTTAAGCAACAAGGTTTTGGGTGGTTTGTTATGCAGCAATAGATACACAAAACACCCCTATGTTCACTGGATTTTAAGCTCCTCAAAGGCAGAATTATGTTTCATTGAATACTGTATTCAAACCAAAGCATCCTTTGGTTCATGAAGTACCAATGAATGAATGAATGAATCAATCAACCAATCAATCAACCAACCAACAAATCAACTAACCAACTAATGAGTCAGTCCATCAATCAAAGCTCCCTAAATGTATCCTTTATACCTTATTTTAATTAAATGATTCTCTGAACCAAAGCACAGGGAAGCCAACAAAATGAGAAAAGGAGAAATAATGGAAATAACTAATGCTATGTAAACTGCTGTTTCTGGAGCAACCTTCCAATCTAAATCTCTAGCTCTGATCTCTACTATAACTACAGTCTCACTTGTGTTTCCTACACATATTTGCTCTTAAGTGTGTCCCTGCTCTTTAACCTCAAAGTTCAACATTTACAAACTCTCAAACAAAGGCCTATTTGATCATTCTGGCTACATTACTATCATTGTTCATTCGCTAAATCTCAGTTATCTCTGACTCAGATAATTATTTATCTCCCTATCAGTATATCCAGGCTCTAGTTCCCATTAATTTGGGTTGGTAATTTTTTTTGTTGTTATATTTATCCTAACCTTTAAAAATCCTCCTGCCCACTGGTTTTTAGAAAAGATTAACAAAATAGATAGGCTGATTGCTAGAATAATAAAAAAGAAAAGAGAGAAGAATCAAATACACACAATAAAAAATGATTGGCCGGGCACAGTGGCTCACGCCTCTAATCCTAGTACTTTGGGAGGCTGAAGCAAGAGAATCACAAGGTCAGGTGATCGAGATCATCCTGGCCAATATGATCGAGATCATCCTGGCCAATGTGGTGAAACACTGTCTCTACTAAAAATACACACAAAAACATTAGCTGGGCATGGTGGCATGCACCTGTAGTCCCAGCTATTCAAGGGGCTGAGGCAAGAGAATCACTTAAACCTGGGAGGCAGAGGTTGCAGTGAGCCGAGATCATGCCACGACACTCCAACCTGGCAACAAGGTGAGACTCAAAGATGAAATAAAATAAAATAAAAATAAAAATAAAAAAATGATAAAGGGGACATCACCACTGATCCCACAGAAATACAAACTACCATCAGAGAATACTATAAATACCTCCATGCAAATAAGCTAAAAAATCAAGAAGAAATGGATAAATTTCTGGACACATACACTCTCTCAAGACTAAACTAGGGAGAAGTCAAATCCCCTGAATAGACCAATAACAAGTTCTGAAACTGAGGCAGCAATTAATAACCTACCAACCATAAAAAGCCCAGGACCAGATGAACTCACAGCCAGATTTTACCAGAGGTACGAAGAGGTACCATTCCTTCTAAAACAATTCCAAACAACAGAAAAAGAGGGAATCTTCCCTAACTCATTTTATGAGCCCAACATCATCATGATACCAAAACCTGGCAGAGACACAACTAAAAAAGAAAATCTCAGGCCAATATCCCTGATGAACATCAGTGTGAAGATCTTCAATAAAATATGGGCAAACTGAATCCAGCAGCATATTAAAAAGCTTATCCACCACAATCAAGTTGGCTTCATCCCTGGGACGCAAGGCTGGTTCAACATACACAAAACAATCAATGTGATCCATCACATAAACAGAACCAATTACAAAAACCACATGATTATCTCAATAGATGCAGAAAAGGACTTTGATAAAATTCAACACTCTTTCATGGTTAAAACTCTCAATCAACTAGGTATAGATGGAATGTATCTCAAAATAATAACAGCTATTTATGACAAACCCACAGCCAATATCAAATTAAACGGGCAAAAGCTGGAAGCATTCCCTTTGAAAACCGGTACAAGAACAAGGATGTCCTCTCTCACCACTCCTATTCAACATAGTATTGGAAGTTCTGGCCAGGGCAATCAAGCAAGAGAAAGAAATAAAATGTATTCAAATAGGAAGAAAGGAAGTCAAATTGTCTCTGTTTGGAGATGACATGATTATAAATTTAGAATACCCCATCGTCTCAGTCCCAAATCTCTCTAAGCTAATAATCAACTTCAGCAAAGTCTCAAGATACAAAATCAATGTTCAAAAATGACAAGCATTCCTATACACTAATAACAGACAAACAGAGAGCCAAATCATGAGTGAACTCCCATTTACAAATGCCACAAAAAGAACAAAATACCTAGGAATACAACTTAAAGGAATGTGAAGGACATAAAGGGGAACTACAAACCACTGCTCAAGGAAATAAGAGAGGACACAAACAAATGGAAAAACATTCCATGCTCATGAATAGGAAGAATCAATATCATGAAAATGGCCACACTGCCCAAAGTAATTTATAGATTCAGTGCTATTTCCATGAAGCTACCACTGACTTTCTTCACAGAATTAGAAAAAAACTACTTTAAATTTCATATGGAACAAAAAAGAGTCTATATAGTCAAGACAATCGTAAGCGAAAAGAACAAAGCTGGAGGCATCACACTACCTAACTTCAAACTGTAAGTTTACAGTAACCAAAACAGCATAGTACGGGTACCAAAACAGATATATAGACCAATGGAACGGAACAGAGGCCTCAGAAATAACGCCACACATCTACAACCATCTGATCTTTGACAAACCTTACAAAAACAAGCAATGGGGAAAGGATTCGCTATTTAATAAATGGTGTTGGGAAAACCAGCCATATGCAGAAGACTGAAATTGGATCTCTTCCTTATAAGTTATAAAAAAAATTAACTCAAGATGGATTAAAGACTTAAACATAAGACTTAAAACTGTAAACACCCTAGAAGAAACGTAGGCAATACCATTCAGGACATAGGCATGGGCAAAGACTTCATGACTAAAACACCAAAAGCAATGGCAACAAAAGCCAAAACTGACAAATGGGATCTAATCAAACTAAAGAGCTTTACATAGCAAAAGAAAATATCATCAGAGTGAACAGGCAACCAACAGAATGGGAGAAAATTTTTGCAATGAATCCATCTGGCAAAGGGCTAATATCCAGAATCTACAAGAAACTTAAATTTACAAGAAAAAATCAACCCCATCACAAAGTGGGTGAAGGATATGAACAGACAATTCTCAAAAGAAGACAATTATGCAGCCAGCAAACATGAAAAAAAGGGCTCATCAGCATTGGTCATTAGAGAAATGCAAATCAAAACAACATTGAGATACCATCTCATGCCAGTTAGAATGATGATCATTAAAAAGTCAGGAGGCAACAGATGCTAGAAGTGAAGTGGAAAAATAGGAACACTTTTACACCATTGGTGGGAATGTAAATTAATTCAACCATTGTGGAAGACAGTGTGGCGATTCCTCAAGGATCTAGAACCAGAAATACCATTTGACCCAGTAATCCTATTACTGGGTTTATACCCAAAGGATTATAAATCCTTCTACTATAAAGACACATGTACATGGATATTTACTGCAACACTGTTCACAATAGCAAAGACTTGGAAGCAACCCAAATACCCATCAATGATAGACTGGATAAAGAAAATGTGGCACATATACACCATGGAATACTATGCAGCCATAAAAAACGGTGAGTTCATGTCCTTTGCAGGAACATGGATGAAGCTGGAAATCATCATTCTCAGCAGACTAACACAGTAACAGAAAACCAAACACCACATGTTCTCACTCATAAGTGGAAGTTGAACAATGAGAACACATGGATACAGGGAGGGCAACACCACACACTGAGACCTGTCAGGAGGTTGGGGTTAGCGGAGCGATAGCATTAGGAGAAATACCTAATGTAGATGATGGGTTGATGGGTGCAGCAAACCACCATGGCACATGTATAATATAACTATGTAACACACCTGCACATTCTGCACATGCACCAAAGAACTTAAAGTATTTTTTAAAAAATCCTCCTGCCCTGTTGCAGTTCAAACTCTCATTATCCCATTTCTGTATTACTGTAATAGCTTTCTAAATGCCTTAAAAATTTTAAATGTCTAACAATTAAAATGCTGCGTTGAGATACCTACATTTCCAAGTAATGAAGTGTCCAACCTAAAGTGATTTTATAAATTAAATACGTGATGTCAGGCTAAGTATGCTTTTTAAAAAAAGAAAAAAGAAATGGTGATTATTTTCATCACCATTATTCTCTTCCCAAAAGAAATTACATTATTTGTAGGGGTGAAAGTAAATAGATCCAAAAACGATTTATGTGAAGTGACTAAATATTAAAGCCTATTATTTTATGAGTTTTGTTTATGAACCGTGCCATTAGAATAGGTGATCGATGATGACTGCACTGAGGAAGCGATTTAAACTTGTTTTTGTTATTCTTAAAGTCAAAAGGAAATAGGCAAAAGGAAAGGGAAAAAACCTACACTGGAACCCCATCTCTTTGGTATACATGAGTTTAACCTCTGTTAATAGGATAGGGAACTCATTATTCATATTAAAAGGAAATGGACAAGCATTTTATGCCTGATAAGATTTTTTTCTTTATGCATCAAATTCTTTAAAGGATATCCAACTGAAAGATAGTCTTCATTGTGGGAAGTTTGGAGAAGCGATTTATCCATATGCTAAAATCTATCAAAGCTATTTCACGATTCTGTACTAACAAAAGCTAACCCCAATTAGCCTTTTTCAATCAAGGGATTATCTTTCATGTACAAATTAATGCACATCTTGATTTTAAGCAATGGTGAATTATTTGCTTTATGTGAACATGAAAGTCATCTTGATATTCAGAACAGAAAAAAAAAGTAATTCTAATTAAGTAAATCCTATAATGTTATAATCTTATCTAGAAAACAGCTACGAGATAAGGATAGCGGTTTGTGAACTAACAATTGTGATAACAAGGTCACCTAAATTTATCAATCACTAATGAAATGTCATATTTTCCAGCCATTGTAAGAATGTATTTCATTGCCAATAAGAATTCTATACTCACAATGAATCTGTCTTTATGCTAGGTGCTACAGAGTATATATACTTTTAGGTAGCCACCACCCTTGAACTCACTTGCTGGTAACCTAGTGAAGATATAAAGTAAACAAGAAGAAATTAAGAAGAGGAACAAATAAATATATGTAGCAGGGTAATATACAAATAAAAACAAGACTATAAAAAAGACAATATGAGAACCAGCACAAGATGATTTTCTGTTTCATGCAAATGTTTATATCCAGATTACTATTGAGAGGTCTTTATTAATTAACAGAATAGTTACTTCAAAGCCTCTGCTTGTTCTCATCCTTGGGCAATTTAACTACCAAGGAAGAAGCATACCTGCCTTAACACAAGGTAGCTGCTAAAGAGCTGAAATAGAATTTGGGGGAATTTAGAAACTACTTCCTCTTCAACTTCAACATTTGACACCCCAGACAGCCTCAAAATTTACACAAATCTTGGTGTTGCTGATTAACAGTTACATGGAAGTGAGGATTAGTTATCAACCCTATGATGGGTCTTAGGTGGGTCTTGGTTAACAGACCCTCGCCATTGCACTCGAAATGACACAGAATGGAGGTTTCTGCTCCTGGTACAACACACAAGACCAAACCAAAAATGGGTTGCAGAAGAGAGAGAAGCCTGCATGGATGGAAGGATACTAACTCAAATGTTGGCAACTGAAGAGGAAATTATGTAAGGGACATTCGAAGTACAAACAAAAGATTGGGTCTCCTGTGCAGCAAAAATTCAAAAGAAAAATGAGTATGGGGTGTAGCATGATCATGATTTGCAGCCTACTCTGACTATGGCAGATAGGATGGGAGAACTAGCAACTCAATGTTATATGAGTAAGGGATTTCTGTGGTCAGACATAAGATCAACATAGTCTAGACAAGGGCATCCAAGAAATGTCAGCTGGGGAGGAGGTGCTCTGTCTTTGCTTTAATTAAAGTGTTTTGGTGTGTACATGGATGTCTTGGTAGAAAGGAAGATGGATAGTTGGATTTAATCAAGAAGCATCAGAATTGGGAAATTTCTTCTATTTCCTTCCCTTTGACATTTTCAGACGAGTTCTAGGAAGAATATGTTCATCACTCATTACATACAGTCATAACTAGGACTGAACTATCCCAGAGAGTTCTGGGGAAAACTCTCGGTGACATGGATCAACTATGCTCCTTTTATGCCAGAAGTTAGTGAAAACACAGTAACTAGCCTCAGACTGCCAGCATTTTTGCTGCCTTACCCTGCCCTGTAGGGGTTCTCTATTGCTTCCAGATATCCCTGGACATCATGAGAGCTCTAACTCATCCTCTAGTCTGTCTCAAAAATTTATACAAATGCTCTTTCCCCTAAATAAAATTTTCTGGTCTACCAAACTGACATCTGGACCTGAGATCTTCTATACCAGCTCTTTTAAGAAAAAAAAAATTATATCACCCAAGAACCAAATTCAAATAAGTATTTACAGTGTGAAGGTATAGAGAGACCTACAGAGGAATCACAAGAAACTGCTGTTGCTCTCCCCACCTCACCAGGCATCTTTTTCGTTTGTTTGCTTTTTGTTTCTCTTGAGACAAAGTCTCGCTCTATCACCAGGCTGGAGGGCAGTGGCGTGACCTCGGCTCATTGCAACCTCTGCCTCCTGGGTTCAAGCAATCCTCCTGCCTCAGCCTCCTGAGTAGCTGGGACTACTGTCATGTACCACCATGCCTAGCTAATTTTTGGTATTTTTAGTTGAGATAGGGTTTCACCACGTTGGCCAGGATGGTCTCCATCTCTTGACCTCATGATCCACATATCTCAGCCTCCCAAAGTGCTGGGATTACAGGCGTGAGCCACTGCTCCCAGCCACCAGGCATCTTTATTAGCCTCTTCCCACAAATGGGGCTTGGACCAAGAACCTGAGTTGGCCACTGAAACCCACAGAAAATCCCAAAAGCTGAATCAGAAACTACTTTAGAGTTTCTATTTCCTTGACGATAGTACACTTATAAACAACTTTTGGCACTACGTGACCCCATCTAATCATTGAAAAAGGTTTCTAAGGACCATTTGTCTAGCATCTTGCTAAAGAGATGGCCTCAAAGTCTAGTAAAGAAGACTCTCTGGCAGAGCCACTACTAGCATGTCCTTGGCCCCGCTCTCCATCAAGGTATAAAGGTATAAAGATGCCCTGCTCTCCATCAAGGAAGCCCCATGATGCCACAGCTTAGGAATCCGTGAGTGTGTTCTCCTAAGGTACACAGGCCTGCACCAAAGCACAAGACTGGGCAAGCACAACACGAGCCAGATTTCAGTCCCACTTGCCAGGAGGCTTAAAGCACAAGCTGTACAACACTGCAAGGCATCACTCTGCTCCCCAGATTCCAACCACTTGCACCACATCTCCAGATGACTCCTGCTGACCCACCCTTATCATCCTGGCTTTCTGGTTCTCAGACATTCTCACTTGGCCTGCTGATCACTGACCCCAACTCATGACCTCAGCATGCCAAGGACTTATGTGCTGCATGCTGCAGCTCCTTGTTCTGACCCTTGTCAACCAGCTCTGTCTCTGATGAAAGAGAAAATGCATAAGCCAAAACAGCCAATTACACAAACTTATAATTATCAAGGGTGATAGTGTCAGGAGCAGAGAGACCATTTACACCATCTTTTAACTGTTCTAAACCCTAAGATCCCAGACTGCTTAAAACATGAAAACAATCCATACTTCATGTCATGTAAGTAAACCACTCTTGCTTTTCTGATATCACACATTTAGGAAGTCATCAGCTTTGCTAGGAGCTCGTGAGCTACGTGGGAATGTTCAGGGCAAGAAGTTAGGCAATTCTACCCATTAAGAGCATTGACAACAGAGGACAGAAGGTCAGCCACCCTTATTCCTCTTTTGGGAATGCTACCAAGAACTTAATGTGTAACTTATGAGCTAAAGTGCACAACTCATGGAAAGTGTGAAAAGCCATGCACAATTTTATACTTCTGAGAGTCAAGAGGGTTTATTGGACCAACTGAAAGGCTACCAGAGGGAAACCCTTTCACTTTTCAGTCACTGTTGAGAGAAAGAGGCTTAGATAGAGTCAGAGCATTCCCACCCCCGCCAAAAATTTACTACATCTTTTCCAGTATTCTCTTATTCTTTCCACCTGACAGATTGAGAACAGAGGTGAGGGGATAAGCAGGCAGAGACACTGAAACTACAAAGGGGTTTGACACTGTAAATATTAGGTAAGGTTCTGTCAAACAAGTAAGTTTTCTACAGTTATCTGCAAAGACTCAAACACTCCCTTGTTAGAGGAAAATAAGACACTATTAAAAGCAAATAAGACACTATTAAAAGCACCAACCCTAAAACCCTAGCTTAAAACCAGGCACTGGAAACATTTTCCCAACCTCCTCCAAGCTGGTAGCACAACACAGAATTTGTGCCAGCTAAAAACGTGACCTTTCCAATTCTGATTGAGCTGGCACTTTTAGTGTGGAATTCTCTGAACTCTGGCCACACAGTTACCACCAAATCAATTCTTTTTTCAGTTCCGTGACCTTTTTGTTAATGCAGTCCTCCTCCCTGTTTCTTTGACTTCATTCCAGCCCTTCCAAGGCACTTCTGGCAAATGCTTTCGCAGTCTGCTTATCACTGTGTCTCTGGTTTTCTTCTCTTATGTCTTATGTGTCTTCCCCATTGACACTGCAGTTATACCTATGTCTTGGATCTGCGAATGCACTCTGAACTTTTTTAGAAAGGTTTTTCTTTCCAGTTAAGCAAGACTGTCAATTCTTCTCATTGCAGCTCTGGCACAATGTGTCCATCAGACTGTAGAAGATCATCGCTGGGATTCACACTATAACAGAGGTCCCCAATCCCAGGGCCATGGAGCGGTAGTGGTCCCTGGCCCAGTAGGAACCAGACTGCACAGCAGGAGGTGAGGTGAGCAGCCTGAGCTCTGCCTCCTGTCAGATCAGCAGCAGCATTAGATTCTCACAGAAGCATGAACCCTGTTATGAACTGTGCATGCAACGGATCCAGGTTGTGTACTCCTTATAAGAATCTAATGATAAATGTAATATACTTGAATCATCCCCAAACCATCTCCACTCCCACTGTCTGTGGAAAAAATATCTGCCAAGAAACCAATCCCTAGTGCCAGAAAGGTTGGGGACCACTGCACGATGATACTCAAGGGGGACACCAGAGCCTTTTAGCATTTGAGCAATCAAACCCCCTGTAGAAGCACCAGAACATGGTATAACCCTAGAGTTCTGTCCTGTCTCTGAATCAAAAAGTGGGTAGCAGCAGTTGAAAGTGGAAGTCCATCAAAGTCTTTATTTGCTAGAGAGGACAGTAACAACTGATATCTAGCTGGGTCATCATTTTCTCTAAAAAGTCTTTCTCACCCATTCTGCTTGAGGTAGAATAAACTCTTCTATCTTAGAAATGACACTGTTCAGCTTAGACAGTTTAGAGCTTATATAAAGTGGGATTATATGCATCAAACTGGTTTGTAAATTACAGCACATCATACATATGCTCTGGTCAGGACGGTGATTCTCATCTTATTGTGCTGGCTACGGTAATTAACGTCTCCTGTGAAGCAGGAGGCCCATTTCCAATGAGTGCACAATGACTGCACATCAGGCTCAGTATTCTTCTGTCTAGCACAGCCCTTACTATAATAGTGAGCGTGTTCAATGCTGAAATGGGTGACTCCTCCTGCAGCTTTTACTCCCAGCTTTTTGGCAAATTTGTGCTAGTCCCCTTCTCCTCCACTCCATCTCAGCAACACTTCAAAGGACATCCTGGGCCTTTTCCTCACTTGGAACTGTTGCACCTGTTTCAACTCCCCACATTCTGGATTGGACCATATGCTCCCCTTCTTGCAGTTCTTACCATCTTATCCTATGTTACTATCTATTTATTATTCATTTTTTTCAATAAAAATCATGTCACCTATATGACCACATTGAGCTCTCTGATTTGTTTATTTCTCTTCAATTCCATTCCTAATACACTCAAGCCTCAGTTTCCTTTCTAACCAGTTCATACCCAAGACACGCTGGACACTGTCTTTCCAGCACTCTAGACACCCTTTCTTCAACCCACAGGAACAGAATGAACAAGAATAAGGAAGACCATTACATGTAGGGTAAGATGAAGAATGTGTCAGAGGCACAGAATAGAATTAGTGATGGGAAGCAACAGTCCCATCTAGAACTACATTTTTCAGTGTATCCTACCCCTACTCCAATGTATTCACACAAAGCCATACAGCTATTTTTCACTCATATTCCAAATGATGTATTATTCCGAGCCAAGACAGTTAAGAAGCAGTCACACCTCCTTTTCTCTGCTTTCCTTATTTCATCAGCTGGAAATTGATGTCCAAGGAGACCTTGGAAGCTTTATGAAGACAGCAGAGCATCTGTCATTCAGGAACTGAATGACATGTGGAGCAAAGCCTTCTATGCTGACCAAAAGCACCCATGACAAACTGACACACAAGTGAGGACACAAATTCTATTGTTTACACCACTGAAATTTTACACATACATGTGACAGCACCTACTAATTTCCTAACAAATTTAAAGGGTGAAAGGGAAGATTAAAACCATGTATTGAGAGCACATGTTATACATGAGTACTTTTTTCCTGTGATTTTGTCCAATTCTTACCGACAGTCATGGGGAAATATATCCAGTTTCCAGATGTGTAATAGGGAATATGCGTAACTTTTTATAAGATACAACCAATTTCTGTTCAGATTTATTTTGGAGTCTTTAGAGATTTTATATAGAGCTAGTACATTTGTAGTATTTTATGCTTTGGAACTCATATTTCTCAAATATTTGAAAGAACAATTATGAATAGGGAGCATCCCTTATTCAGTAATTTGAAAAATACTTTAAAATATACTTTTACAGTATACTTTATAATTTCCAGTAGAGACTCATACTATCACTCTGAAACTGGGATCACTTTAGGAACTTCCTGTATGCATGCAGGAAATAACATCTTTCAGAATATACCTATGATCAATCATTAATCTATATTCATATATATAACAGGAAAGCTGATGGCATAGCCAAAGGGGTTGTTAGTCCTGAGCCCAACACAGAAATTTTGAAAGAGAGGAGAGTGGGACTGACAGGTTTCTGTGACTGACCATGTAGAAAGGGTCTTGAAGGAAGGCCAAAAGGAACTCTCTGTACAACCCAAGTTCATAGGTAGAGGAGAAAAATATATTGCACAAAAACCAGAGAAAGAAATTAAAGTTTCTCTTATTTGCTCTCAAAAGCTGTGTTCACAGATGACTCCATGTGAAGATGGAATACAGGAATGCCAGCATTCAGCTAGGGAGAGCCAACCCCCCCAGAAATTCCTACAGGATGCAGAACTCTCAAGTGGGACCCATGAAGTTACAAGCCCAGGAATGTTTGTATCCAGGCTAAGACTTCTCTCTTTCCTTCCATGTCTGTCTCCAGCTCTTGACCTCCTTTGTGGGGTAATTCTCACAGTTCTTGTCACTTCCTTATTGCAAGAGAACTATTAGAAAAACACAAAACTGCACCGGAATATGAATATTGAGAGGTCATGCAGTCTTAAAATGTGTATCATTCTAATGTTGCTGTAGCCAAGTAAGTTAATACATGACCTTGTTCTCTGAGGAGTCTTACTAGTCACTGAAAGTACAAATGTAAAATTTTACATGCCAAAGATGTAATGTATATATAGATATCTGAACATAAATGTACACACACTTACGCATCCATGCAGTGTTAGAGAGACCTTTTAAGGCAGTGAGTGGTTTTCAAACTTCTTTTACTACCATAGCCCAGAACAGAGAATAGACCTTTTTTTTTTTTTTTTTTGGCAACCAAAGACACACAAGTACACCCTCAAATAACCAAAAAAATTAAATAAACAATTCTTATGTTTGTCATGACATGTTTAAACATTAACTGCAGAGTAGTACATAGCCCCCAAAGGTTGAGGTTCACTAAGACAGAGGAATTTGTAGGTTAGTGAATGAATAGGTACCTTGGTTAAGTGATTCCCCATCATAAGAGCACACTAATATCTAAGTAAAACAATCATACAGCACTGATTCTCCTTCCTGGGTTCCTTGAAGAGAAACTACTCTCAGGCATAGCCAAAGACTGAATATAAAAGAATAAATTATAACTTATTAAAATTCCTACCTCAATAACTTCCAAAATTTTCAGTGTGCATGTACAACCATTAAAATGTTACAGCAGTTACAAACTCTTCCTCATGCATATTCTTTTATTTCAAGAGAAACTAGCAAAAATATTCTTCATATCCGCTAATCTATGAAACCATAGGTTTGCCACATGTTCTACCACCTCCATACCTTTGAACAATTCAGCATTTTGTTATTTATAAAACTTTTCTAAGTTCTACAGATTTTTGGCCTACAGTATACTCTTCACTGCACTAAAGATTTTGCAAAAATAGTTTTAGTAAACAGTGTGCATCATAAATAATTGAAGTTTTAGGCCTTGCCCAGTGACTAAAAGACTCCCCGAACAAATGTAATTTTAAAACACTTAAATCTCAAGCAGTGCAAAACATTAAATGCTCAACAGTACCCATTCCCTCATTAGCCTAAATGAAAGAATTGAAAATAGATTTAAAGGCATGCTATTTTTTACTATAACTGTTAACTTTTTAAAATGGTTTAATGCATCTGTTTTCAAATACTTTTGAAGAATGACATAATAGTAATTCCTACATTAACAAAAACAAAGAAAACGGAAAGTCAAGTTTTCATTTTCTTCTTTGTGAATGTCCAGTTACCCATTTCATGCACTCAAGTCTTAACTCTAATACACAGAAAAATGCAGAGGCAGCTATGGCCCAATTTCATGGGGAAATGTGAAGGTTGAGAAAGCCCATGCAATTACTGGGATCAAGAGAAAAGCAAATTACTTAAGCATCAAATTTTGTGTGTAAGCAGCAGAGAAGCAACCAGCAGTTGGTGTGTTTAATGCTGGAAGCCAAAGTAACACTACATCTTTAATGTAATGACCTGACTTCTGCCTTAGGCACTCTAATGCAGAGCCAAAATCATATGCACTTACCCTGCTCATGCTCTGCTCTGGCTCAACCACGCCATCTTTACACAATGTGTATATTTATTTATTTGACAGAAGAACTTCATCTGTAAACTTTCTTGACTAAAATCAACTTGGCACAAACTCGTCAGTTAATTAACTGTTAACAGATTCTTCTAGATATGACTGTTACACGGATATTTTATCTTCTTGTTAATTAGTAATTATGCACTGGCAAGAAAAACAGTGTTTCTTTCCAATTATCCCAGAACTCAGTGATTATTTAAACTTGGCCAATTAGCATTAGAGGGCTGTACATCTTCTGGGCAAATTGTGTTTGATAATCCTTATTAAAAATATACATGGCGGTTGTTGACTTGTAACAGAAAAAAAAAGGGTAGTTCAAAGGGTATTAGATACCACGCAAGGCAAATGGGGGCCCATTAAAATTTCCCCAACTGCTCTAATGAGAATGCCGAGGGTCATTTCTGCCTAGTTTACCATCTGTTTGGTTTCTGGCATGTGGCTCTGGTGAGAAGGGAGTGTCCCGAAGCCCATTTGCTTATCACAGTATAATCCAGGAGGCTGAAGCAATTTCAGTCATTTATAAAGTAGTACATTGAAGTGAGAAACTTATACATGCAGAATGAAAAACTTTTAAGTGTAAAGATGATGCTACATCATGAAAATGGTCCTGATTTTTTTTTTTTTTAAAAACAGGCAGGCATGTCTTAAAAAGAAACTTTTAGAAACATTGTATATCAACTCCAGTATCCACTTTATAACTCACTCAAAGGTTGTGAGATTGAAAAATAACTACTTTTTAATGGCTAGGCTCTATTACCTGGAGCACACATTTTTAAAAAATTGCACTGAGGTAGGCAATGGCTTGCTAGACAGCATAGAGAAAGCAATTACCATAAAAGAAAAAATGATAAATTAGAATTTATCAAAATAAACTACTGATCATGAGAAAACATAGAGAAAAAAAGAATAGGCAAGCCATGAATGGGAAAATATATTCACAAAACATGTATCTGAAGATAGAGGACTCATACATAGGATATATTAAAAATTACTGTAACTCCATAATAAAAAGACAACTCAATTTTTTAAAATGGCTGTAAGAGACCGAGCATGGTGGCTCACACCTATAATCTCAGCACTTTGGGAAGCTGAAGCGGGCGGATCACCAGAGGTTGGAAGTTCAAGACCAGCCTGACCAAAACGGAGAAACCCTGTCTCTACTAAAAATACAAAATTAGCCAGGAGTAGTGGCACATGCCTGTAATCCCAGCTACTTGGGGGCTGAGGCAGGAGAATCGCTTGAACCTGGGAAGTGGAGGTTGTGGTGAGCCAAGATCATACCACTGCAATCCAGCCTGGGCGACAAAGTGAGACTGTCTCAAAAAAAAACAAACAAAAAGGCTGTAAGATTTGAACAGAACTTTGATAAAAGTGATCATTAAGCACAGGAAAAAGTGCTAACATCAACAGTTACCTAGGAAATGCAAATGAAAACCACAGCAAGATAACACTGCACACCTACCAACATGGTTAAAACTAGAAACACTGACAACACCAAATGCTGAAGACATACAGCAATTACAACTCTAATACTATGTTGGTGAGAGTGTTAAAATGTCCTTCAATTTGTTTAAAAAAAACAAACAAACAAACAAAAAACCTCTGGTAGTTTCCTAGAAAACAAAACCCAGAAATGCCACCAGTAGGTGTTTAATAAAAGTGAAACATTTATTCACAAAGAGACTTGTACAGGAATGTTCACACAGGCTGTATGCATAGTAACCCCAAACTACTAACAACTCAGGTGTCCACTAACAGGAGAATGTAAGAACAAACATAAAAACACTACTCAACAATAAAGAACAAACTACTGATACAACACAAATAAATCTCGGAAACATTGTGTTGAGTGAAAGAAGTTGGCCAAAAAAATACATGCTGAATGACTGGATTTACGTGAAGTTCTAGAACAGGCAAAATTAATCTATGGTTGAGTAAAATCAAAGCAGAGATTGCCTCTGGGAAGTGGGGTGAGAGGTGTAAGAGGAGAGATATGAGGGAACTTCTGAGGTTAGGGTAATGATAGGGACGGGCTTGGGTTACACAGGTGTGTACATTTTTTAAATCTCATCTCATGTATCCTTAAGATGTATGCATATCATTGTATACAAACTTTACAAACACAGTAAGTATTTGCTGTAAAATTCTTTCAACTCTGACGTATGTTTGAAATTTTTCATAAAATGTTGAACAGTAGACTGATATGACTTCAATTAAATACCTATTAAATTACTGTATTAGTCTGTTCTCATGCTGCTAATAAAGACATACCTGAGAATGGGTAATTTATAAACAAAAGAAGTTTAATGAACTCACAGTTCCAGGTGACTGGGGAGGCCTCACAATCATGGCAGAAGGTGAAGGAGGAGCAAAGGCACGTCTTACATGGCAGCAGGCAAGAGAACTTATGTAGGGGAACTCCCCTTTATAAAACCATCAGATCTCATGAAACTTATTCACTATCACAAGAAAAGCATGGGAAAATCCACTCCCATGATTAAATTACCTTCCACTGGGTCCCTCCCATAACATGTGGGGATTATTACAATTCAAGGTAAGATTTGGATGGAGACACAGAGCCTAACCATGCCAATTACTTTTAAAAATAAAATCAGTTCATTAGATGCGTATTTACACACAATATAAAACCATGCAAATATAACTGTTGAAAAAGCAGTATCTTTCACCAAAGTTGACAGCATTCCTTTCACCACTTCACTTGGTGACATCAGCTTTGCACACAGGAGAGTAGGTGCTGCTTCCTGCATGTTCATTTTCAGTGCTTCTAACAGTGTGCTTATCTAGCATGTGGTCACATGTGTATTTATGTGGTGTGTGCCCCTACATTTGTTTATTCTATTTGAACCTGTTATTCTCCTAATATTACTTCATGAGTTAGATAAACTAATGAAAAATAAATATTCCTAAGAAAGAGAATTGTTTTATATACAAAACTAGCTGGAATGTTTTGGGAAGACTTTACAAAAATAAGCTAAAGAAATGTTATTTTAAATTTATGCTGGAAAAGACACCTGTTAAAGATTGCAAAATAAAAGCCATAAGGATCTAGAATTCTGCACACAGACTTCTTCACAGGTCTGGTTCATTTTCTTGCTCTACTTTAAAGAAACCAAAAGTGGAAATGTGGTTTACGTAACAAAATCCTAGTGAAACTCTAATCTGTGGACCCATGTTTAAAGAGCAACTTTCAGATAGCATCTGAAAACTGGAAAATTTATGACCCAGCCATCCTATTTAATATCAAAACCCGCATATATAAGTACTTCCAGCCACTCTCTCCCTAGCCTACTTCCTCCCCATTGGATTGACTGCTTTTTAACAAACTAATTAAACTACATTTTAATTAGTTAATTAACTAAACTGTAGTTTAATTAGTTTGCTATGTTTATTCATAGCAAATAAACAACGAGCATGTCTAACAAATTTATTTTAACTGACTCAGTGCCAGTACTCACCACGTCAAATAACAGTTTCTTGAGCAGATGAGTGTGGAGGTGGGTATATAGGTACTTGAGGAAGGAAGGTAAATCTCTAAACTCTCTCTCTCTGTATCTTTATTTCAATTATGCAGTAACCATTTCTTCCTGTCATTAACTATTATTTAAAAATACTATTTTAATGACAGCATACTAGTCCTTCCTCTTAATATTCTAACTTATTTAATCATTTCCCTATTATTGGGCATTTAGAAACTTTTCAAAATTTTCCTATCATAGTGTTTTGATGAACAACAATATACATCAAACTGTTTGTATTTCCATTTATAAAAATGTATAAAAGATTCCTGAAAGCAAAATAACTTACATTACCATTTTTAATGGCTTTGATTACATACTGTCAAATCACTTTATAGATAACTAAAGCAATATACACTAAAATCAACAATAAATATCTTGTTTTTTAGCACTGGTGCCAGTATTGAGTGTGCATAATTTTAAACACCTTTGCCAAAGTTAATAAAGAGGTCTCATACTAATGTAATTATGCATTTTTATTAGTAGCAAGTTGAATATTTGGCTCATATATTTTGGATATTTGTATTTCTTTGTAAGTGCTCCGAGTTACAGAGACTTTTGTATTAGGAAATTGGTTGTTCTTTTGGTTGTATAAAAGCTAAAGTCTCCTTTACACCTAGAGTAAAATGTTTGTTCATCCATTTAATTTTTTAAAATTAGCATTTTTAAATTACACAAGCAGTTCTTCACTGTTAGAAAATTAGAAAGTAGAGAAGAAAATTATCAGATGTTTTAAGACTAAGCCATCCTTATAGTCCAGGGATCTAAATAAATCAATTTAGTGAGGAAGAATTATTCTTTAAAACAGTGCTTCCCAAACTGTCCCATACAAAAGTAGTTCTGCAAAATGTAAAGAGATATTCTGCAGGGCGGAAAAAAGAACTCCATATTAACATAAATTTTTGAATGAATGTTCATCATATGGTATTCTTAAAAATTCACACTGTGCAAAAGTATATTAAACTTACAACTTAACAACAAAAATACTGATAACCTAATTTAGAAATTGAAAAAAGACTTGAATCGACGTCTCTCTAAAGAAGACATACAATAGCCAATACGCACATGAAAATATACTCAGTGCCGTTAGTTATAAGTGAAAATCAACCCACAATGAGATATCACTTCACATCTATTAAGTTGGCTATAAAAATAAAAATAAAAAATACCTTTTTATTTTATAAAATAAAATAAAAAAACAAGTGTTGGGAAGGATGTGGAGAAACTGAAACTCTCATACGTTGCTAGTGAGAATGTAAAATAGTATAGTTGCTACATGAAAGTTTGGCAGTTCCTCAAAAAATTAAAAGAATTATCATAACACCTCACAATTTTACTCCTAGGCATTAGTCAAGAAAATTTCAAACATATGTTCACACAAAAAAACTTGTTCATGAAGATTCATGGAAACATTATTTATAATAGTCAAAAGCGGAAACAACCCAAATGTCTATCAACAGATTGAATAGATAAATAAAATATGGAGTGTCCATACTGTGGAATATTATTCAGTCACAAATAAGAATAAAGTACTAACATGTGCTTCAATATGGGTAAACTTTGAAAACATGTAAGGGAAAGAAGCTAGTCACAAAAGGCCACATGTTGTATGTTTCCATCTATATGAAATATCCAGAATAGGTGAATCCAGAGACAGAAAGTGGACTAGTGGTTGCCAGGGGATGAGAAGTGGGAGAATTTGGGAAGGACCGTTAATAGATACTGGATTTCTTTCTGCAGTGGTGAGAATGTTCTCAAATTAGTGGTGATGGTTGCATAACATAGTGAATATATTAAGAACCAGTGAATTGTATACAAAATGCTATATTTTATGTATGTGATTTGTGTCTCGAAAGAAAAACACATTAAAGACTCTAAGAATTACTGTTTAACTTTGTTTAACCAGAATATTCCAAGTTTTTTTATACTTCAATACTCTTTTTCCATGTGAGACTTATTAATACATCATGCAGCACTGTTTGCAAGCAGCACAGTGTGGGAAAAGCTGGCTATTAAAACAACATTTAAAATTCATTCTAATATATGGCTGACATCAGCTCCTTGCTGAAAAAAGCATCAGAAGAAGAAAGAAACAGAGAGGCTAGGGATAAAATTTATCAGCCTCATACTTACTCTGGAGCTGGTCATTTGTCCCATTCTCTAGAAACAGAAAGCCAAACTCCAGTTGGTTCTTCTCTTATTAGTAACAGATTTCTGTCTGTTATTATTATTATTAGAAATGCCATCAAATCATATTACATAAAAGTCAGGTTAAAAAAGAATCTTCTCATAATCAAATAATTATCTTTAAAAGAAAACAAAGCATAAGCAAACATCTTCCCAGAATATGATCTTTGATAGCTACATTTTACTTTTAATTTGCTATTTACAAGAGTTCAAGTGGAGAGGAACTTTTCTGAAAAAGAACCAGAAATAACATAATTAACTTGGTAATAACAACAACATGGATGTATGAAAACATGTAGGAAGAAAAGCAGGAGGAGAGCTCAATCTGAATTTTTACCAAAATATTAACAATTTTTGCTATTCTATTTTCCAAAATGGCAACTCCCACACTAACAAGTATCTTTCCATTCAGACATTCAGAGTCCCGAAAACAGTAATTTAGTTGTGTGCTTGCCTCAAAGAACAGCCTACACGTCTATTATGCTAAATGCAAAACTCAGCATTTGAGAGTTGAAAACAAACTACAAAACAGAAGACAAAAGTGGAAACAGAACCCACATTTGGTGAAGTGTCTTTATAGGACTCCTACATTTACTTTCACATTCATATGGTGCATCAAGAACCATTTCTAGGACATGCCAAGAATTTACTTTCAGTACTTTAAAAAATATCACAGTGATAATTATCAGAATATCTAGGAAATAATAACATTATTAAATTATTTTAAGTTTTTCTTAGATTTAACTGCCAGAAAAGGAGAAGTCAACTTTATCCAAGAGTATAAGTCAATGAGTGTGAACATGGAACTCATTCCTCATTATCTGGAAACCCAAAAAAAGGGCTGGAAAACCTCAAGATTAAACCACACTGCAAGTAAAATGACTGCTAGGTCAGAGTCAACCTTTGAAGTTTATTCCCTGAAGCATATACTTCGATCCTGTTCTCCTGTTAAAATCAACAGTCTGGCACACTTAGAAAAAAACATCACTGTCCTAGAAAACAGCATCTCTTATCAGCAAAGACCCATGATTCCTAAGTGTTTTTCTTTTTTTTTCAATTTGTATTTAAGAAAGAGAGAGAAAATTCTGTTTTTATCTGGTGAGGGGTAAGGCTTCATTTATGGAAACTTATTTCCCAGAATTCTTCTTAAAACACTTTGGCACATGAGAAAGTATCCCACATAACGACCTCCTGCTGTGTTTCTGTTTGTTCTCTCTCAGTCATCAGGGCAAATGTCTACTTTAATAACGGAAATAAGGTTACATGTTGCCAAGACAGAAGAAATACTTCACAAATGCATTTTTAACACTAACAGGCAAAATTATAACAATATTTTCAAAAATCATAACTTATGAAACCCAGTGGCAACTTTTATCAGAATCTGCTCAAAAGTGTGCATTTCCTGACATTCTTTTGTTTTTGATATGATTATATATGCATGTTTCCTATATGATTTATATACCTATCAATTTTCCATATGATTCTCAGCATATTCATTTGAACAGATAAAAGAAAGAGAAAGGAACTAGAAGAACTGCTGTTCCTTAGGGATACATTTTTAAAGTATCTTCAGTGGTTTCTGGGTGAATATCTTTTTTTTTTCACTTTAAGTTCTGGGATACATGCACAGAACATGCAGGTTTGTTATATAGGTACATACGTGCAATGGTGGTCTGCCACACCTATCAACCTGTCATCTAGGTTTTAAGGCCCACATGTATTAGTTATTTGTCCTAATGCTCTTCCTACCTTCACCCCCTACCCCCGACAGGCCCCAAGTGTGTGTTCCCCTCTCTGTGTCATGTGTTCTCATTTGTTCAACTCCCACTTATGAGTGAGAACATGCAGTGTTTGGTTTTCTGTTCCTGTGTTAGTTTGGTGAGGATGATGGCTTCCAGCTTCACCCATGTCCCTGCAAAGGACGTGATCCTATTCCTTTTTATGGCTGCATAGTACTCCATGGCATGTATGTACCACACTTTCTTTAACCAGTCTATCACTGATGGGCATTTGGGCTGGTTCTGTATCTTTGCTATTGTAAATAGTGCTGCAATAAACATACGTGTGCATATGTCTTCATAGTAGAATGATTTATATTCCTTTGGGTATATACCCAGTAATGGGATTGCTGGGTCAAATGGTATTTCTGGTTCTAGATCCTTGAGTTATCGCCACACTGTCATCCACAATGGTTGAACTAATTTACATTCCCACCAACAATGTAAAAGCGTTCCTATTTCTCCAGCAGCCTCACCAGCATATATTGTTTCTTGACTTTACATAACTTATCAGGACTAAATTCCTCTATCTATGACCTGCCAAGTATCCAGAGAAAACGGACAAGAAAATTGTATTAAGGAGCTAGGAAACGGAAGAGTCTCATGTGGAGTATGTCTTTGTTTGCCTAAAGGAAAAAAAATAAGTGACTTAATTACTTTTTAGCAAACACATTTTCAATTATATAAGAAATTATATGAGAAAGGTGCTGCAGTTAAAGCAAGGGATTACACCTTCATACAAGGGAATCTTCCTTAATCATTTCAATTGATATAATCTTAGAATATGTTCCCAAGAAACTATGGACTTGTCATTTCTGGAAAGAAGATGAAATAAAAACTGGAAAGAGATAAGAACTTAATAATGTACCATTAAGATACCAATACGCTGTAAGATATGAGGCTGGACTATACAATCCCTTGAAGTTCTTTTTTTTTTTTTTTTTTTTTTGAGACAAAGTCTCACTCTGTCACCCAGGCTGGAGTGCCATATAGTGGCACAATCTCTTCCACTGCAACCTCCGCCTTCTGGGTTCAAGTGAGTCTCCTGTCTCAGCCTCCTGAGTAGCTGGGACTACAGACATGTGCCACCATACCTGGCTAATTTTTATACTTTTAGTAAAGACAGGGGGTTTTACCATATTGGCCAGGCTGATCTTGAACTGACCTCAAGTGTTTCACCCACCTTGGCCTCCCAAATTGCTAGGATCACAGGTGTGAGCCACTGCTCCCTGTCTTCTATTTTCTTAATTCTATAGAAGATATTTAATCACTGTCCTACCTGCAAATACTGCTGTCTGCCACCTCCAGGAGAGAAAGGGACAAAGCGGTAGCCGGGATGATCAATTTCTACAGGATCTCTTTTCATAAGATTAACATATATTTGTATAGTTTTAAATGCATGTATAGATGTGTACACATATATGGACATGCCTAGATTAAGAAATATCCTCAAACTTAAAGACAGTAATATTCTCCTCCCCACCACGACCACCTGGCCCAGTCTTTATCCATACACTTGGGCAGGCACATGCATTTACTAAAGGCAGCTCAAATACCTTTACAAATCCTCAAAGATTGTTATTGGTTTATTCGTTCAGTAAATATTTATTGAGCACTTATAACGTGCTATGGGAGTGAAGATGACTAGGTTATCTCTTTGTCTTCAAAGAAGCTTAAAGGTTTTTAAATAAGCAAATTTAGTAGCTTGTTAGAGGTGACTGGTGGAGGTCAGAGAAGACAGGGAAGCACAGAGGAAGGAGTGGAGGTAGGAGGAATGGAGGAGCAGAGGGGAAGGGTTCTAAAGTCGTAATAGAGGAGGTGAGTAGGTATCTGGAAAAGAGGTTGAGAAGAGGTGTGGGAAAGGGTGGCAGGGTTAGAGCAGAGAGGGCCTTTGCTTAGTCGACGTTCTTTGGGTGATAATAGAAATCGAGTCAAGCTGGCTTGGGCTGCAAGGGGTGTTTAATGAGAGGCTGCAGGGCTCAGTGTGAATTATGGTCCTGCAACTCCCTAAGCAAGCATAACCTTGAGCAAGTTGTTTACACTCTTTGTGCCTTGGGCTCTTTATGTATAAAATAAGGAGAATTAAAGTAGAATATTTTTCAGGATCAAAAGAGTTAACACCTGCAACACACATGGCAGATAGCAAGTGCTTGATAAAATTAGCTATGTTTATTATTTCTTAGACCCCAAAAATATCTGAGCCTGATGAAAAGTAAGCCTATAATAGGAATCTGGAAAGCTCTGGCACCTCAGGCAGCATTCTGACTCTCTCTCTCTCTGCTCATGATTCCTCTGAGCCACTGTGGAGCACGGCTGCCCATAGCTCCTGAATGTTTACATGTTCCTTGAATTCAGCTCATGAAGAGATGGACTGGAATTGACACGTCTCAGTTCCTAACTCCTGTGCTAGTAAATGTGACTTAGCTTGGCTTTTGTACCTCATGGTTTAAACGAAGGCCAAAGGGTTAGGGTAAAAACATGATACAGTGGCCTATCTCTCCTCAATGGCAAAAAAGGAGCACAGAGGAGAAATCTGTCTTGATTTCTAAGCGTAACCATTTTCACATCTGAGCCATGGAACAGGCTAAGCAATTTTAATCTTTAGAGGTTTTGAGCCACTTACGAGTATCTGAGGAATGTGGTGATCCCACTGCTTTGCATCCTCCTTAAACTTTTTTTTTCCTATTTACTCCTTTGAAGAATCTGGTGGAGAGAGATCCAAGATGGCCGATTAACAACAGCTCAGGATTGTAGCTCCCAGAGAAAGCGCAGAGAGCGAGTGGACGCCGCACTTTCAGACGAATTTTTGTTGCCCACAGACTAGGAGATTCCCGGCGGAGGAGACACAC